>JAVCKT010029803.1:0-26033 GCA_032273925.1 Rhynchotus rufescens | reverse complement strand
ATTGTGGATCTCCCCAGTGTTGCTATTTTTCCAGTTACTATTTCTTATAAGGTAAATGAAAGCATAAGGTAAATGAACAGCTTTCACAGCTGTTGACTCTCCAGGGAGAGAAGCCCAAGTGAAAACTCACACCCAGTTTCTGGGTGTTGGGGAGCTGGAGCTGCCATCCTGGGCGATGGCAAAGGAGGTGACATTGGCTAGACCTCCTACCACAGTGCTGCGGGCTCCTGAACCCCCTGCTTCCTGCAGCATGGAGCTAGAGCTGCACTTGGGAACATGTTCTGGACAGAGCTCCTCCAGAGACTGCTTGCAGACAGGCTCTAAGAGCGCAAGGATTTATGTGCAAGGGGCCAACCCCTCGAAAATCCAAGATTTCCTGTTTTCCTGTCTCTCCTTTCCTGTTGGAGAGACCGTACAGGAGGATGATGGAGGAAAGCATCTGCGAAGGCTGCTTACACATCCTCATCTATAAAGTGTGCAGCTCCAAAGAAAAATGCTAGATTCTTGCCTAAGACAAAAGGCGTGACAGATGAGCATATGATTCAACACCAGTTTTTACTGTTGTTACCATAGAAGACAGAATGAACTGTCCTATATTCTTTGCCTTCAGACAAAGAATGGAGGAACAGGATGTTTCTTTGCTCTTTTTGGGGTCATCTGCCCTATCAAAAATGCCCTTTAAACTGGCTATCAGAAAGAAACAGAACCTACAATAATTTCGATTTCAATCGGACATTTTAATCTAGAAGCAGAAGAATGTAGTACAGGAAGATATGACAACTCATTCTGCCTCTCAGTATTGGATGATTAGCTCACAAGGGGGTTACCTCTGCTCTATGCAGGGAAAGGGTAAGGAAGGCCATAAATGCAGAGGAAACTGCAAGCATGCTAAGCAGCAAATGTCCAGGAGTGCCCACGGATTCTCTCAATCTGCAATGCAGATTCCCTCTGAGCAGACCTTCTGACATCCAGATCCAAAACTATGGTCGAGAGAGGTAAATGAGATCACTTACATTTATCTTCATCAGCAACAAGCAGCTTTCAATTGCCAGGGGCACTGGTGTGCAATGAAAGCCTGAGTCAATCAGGAAGTAACTAGTAAATTCCCAGAAAATTCTGGGAAGCTTAAAAATAGAAAATGACAAGTTTAGCAGGAGGGTCCAGGCCTGGAACTTTACATGGCAAAGGATTATATTCTTCCCCCAGCTGTTCTCACTGTGGGTGCAAGATGCATTGTCCAAAATTAATTTGCTATCCCTGGCTACCTCTTAGAGCCTGAACAAGACTTCCAGAAGTCATATAAAATAGATCCCATAGAATTTAATGCCTTTGAACAACCCCCTCTTGGCTGAAAAGGCGGTGAGTAATGTCTCGGCTGTAAAGATAGGCTGCAACCGCTCATCTCCAGCGTGCAGGGAAGGTGAAGACAGCGTAGGTGTGAAACACACTGAGTCCGGGCGAAGGACTGAGCATTTCTGTACTGCACTTCTGGCCCCCAGGTTCCTAGCTCAGAAATGGGCATGTCTTGTAATAACATTTTTCCATGAGAATATACCCCAGAGCAAAGAGAGCACAAGCCAGTGGTGGGAGCGCTTAACTAGGATGTTGAGAGGCTCCTCGTTAGAATAAAAATGAGCTCTCGTTGTTTCCCAATGTGATCTTTATTAGATAATTTGCCCTGCACCCACACAAAGCTAATGCATTTCCCTGCAACGTTTGTTATCTTATACAAAGCACAGCAACAAGAAAAGTCCTCAGGTATTCATAAAGCGAGAGCCCCAGGCCACTGAGGCAGCACAGCTTCCTAATTCCCCATGTGGGAGCTGAGCATGATCCCATGTGCCAGGACTGCAATCACAGTTGCAGGAATAGCTTCCTAAAAACAGGACAGAAACAAAGATAAAGACTCCTCTCTGTTTTAGACAGTGAACTTTGGTGACCTGCCTGCCTACGTGTGGCCCTGGACTCGACAGGGGCATCCGCAGGGACGGGCGCCTCATTCCGCTACTTGCTGTCTGACCCGTGAGCGTGAGTTGACAAGCTGTTAACGTCCCAATTGACTGGGTTGGATGCCCTGTTGCACAGAACAGTTTGAGCCATTGGCAGGAAAATTAAATTACAGAGCATTAAAGTGCACAGCGCTGCCCAAGTACCTCAGCATGGCACAGCCCTGCATGGCGCACTCCCCTCCGCCTGAGGCCTCCTCTCCCACACAGCCCGGTGTCCGCAGCTCCGGCACGGCACCTCGCAGCAGGGGAAGCCTTTGCCTTCCCCTCACAGCTCCTCGGCACTTACTGTGTTGCTCCTCCATCCGCTAGGGCAGGTCCCAGTCATGCCTCTCTCAAGGTGCGGAGGGATTCAGGTCTCTCCCTGCCACGCCTACAACCATGACGCAGCCACCACTTTGGCCTGGCCATTGCGCTTCCCCCAGGCAAGCAGCACTCATCAGCTGGGCATAATCCTCTGCATCCATCTGGGCTGCCCTGGCTCCCTATGGCTGCTCCAAAACCACCAGCAGCAGTGGAGCAGCAAGGCCCGTGGGGGCAGCGATGCCCGTGGGGGCAGCGAGGCCTGTGGCACTTTGATTTTTGCATCGTGAGGTGCAAACTTCCCTCTTCCCTCCCAGCTTTCTGTGCCGTGTAAGAGCGCTGCTCCTCCTGCCCTTATCCAGCCCCCAAACTGGCATTCAGAAAAAGAAAACCCTCTTCGCTAACGTCCACTTGTTTTCAAGGTGAAACAAGTAGTCATTTTGGTCAGTGTTATTTGAAAAACAAACAAACTCTCACACACATATGATTGACATCTTTTATTGAATAGAAAAATATCAGTATCTTAATTTTTAAATAACTTACAAACCATTTCTGGCCATGAAAATAAATGGATTGCATGCTATCAGATACGCTCAGTTTTTCTTGTTTGAGAGCCAGACTTGGTGACAATAGTTCTTTTATAGAGTCAAATTTTATACTTTCTTATTGCTTTTCAACTTAATGCACCAATCTGTCTAATAGCAGGTCAATAATGGAACATCTCTCAATGAGAAAGTGCCAGCTAATGAACAGGTAATTCATAAAGTGGTGTAAAAATCACTTCAGAAGACTATGATATGATTTCATAGATATCTGATATGATATCATATTCAGAATATGATAAAATGTGTGTTTTAAGTGGTATGTTATGACACCTTAGGCAGTTACCTATCTCCATGGAATATTATCCTCATCCTCTGTACTAAGCTTATGTGCCAGTTGCCACTCACTGCAAAAAAGTAAATAGATGTTAAAATAGAATATGATGAAGGAATACAACACCTAAAATGTAGTCTAAAAATTCATACAGATATATATATATATAAAGCATGATGATATTTATTTCCTTACAAGTCTTTTAATGTAAATGTATGTCTGCATTGTACCTCTACTGTCACTGTAATAGCTAACTGCTGCAAGATTCAGAAATGTGGGCATGGCAGAAATCTCTGAGAAATTAGTACATTAATTTAATAGGAGGGAACTGGCCTAATAACTTTGCCTGATTAGTGCCAAAGGCCAAATCCTTCTCTGGTGTAAATCTGAGTTAATGGAGTTAATCTGAGTGTTGTCAATTCACTCTCCCCTGAAAAATTTCCCTTTATGTAACTACCTCTCTCTTACATTTATACAGCATTTACCAAAGCTGATGTGGGACATGACAGAGAGACATGGTCATTTGCATCAAATTGTCACTAATCTGCTGCTTTCTTGGTCATTCTTTAGCAAAGAAGAAAATCTTTCAATGCATGATATGGCTGCAGTATATGGACATACATTTGGCTGCAGGATATGGACATACATTCTGCTGTTTCAATAAAAACTTCATTCTGACAAGGAATCTATACTTACTTTACCAGAGTAAGAGAAGTGTATTTCTAAAGTAAATTTACTCTGCTCGTGTGTTTCCTGAGCAGTTTAGTAATATGGGAAACAGGATTCAGGAGAACTGTAGGGATTTATTGATCTGGTTACAAATCTTTAATGTCCTAAAGAGAAAAGCATAAAATTTTCATATAAGTTTTGTGCAAAAATTTCTGTGTTGTAGGAGGACACTAATTTGCTTAACATTTTCTGCCCAGAAGAATGAGGATTCAGAGGCAAAATTACCATTATTATTATAAATATAAGGATGAGGACATATATCCGATCTATATAGTGCAATAGCACAGATTCTTAATATGGCTTCACATCCTGCTTGTTTTTCAGTTACTGTGCACCATGAGCAAATGTCATCATTCAGCTGCCTTTGCAGATACAGGCAATAGCTTTTTAACTTGCCTATAAAAATATTATACAGAAACCACCTTGTGCAATGCAGCTACCTTGAGAAGCAAGCAAGCTTCTAGTGCCGTGGTCAATATAATCCTATAGTTTCAGTAGTTACATTTTCACCTATTTATCTGTCAGATTGTTAGCCCTCCTGACAAATAACCATTGCACCTCTTGCTACTTTCAATCACATTTGAAATAGGGGTAGAAATCTGAAAGTCATTAAATTTCTGCATGCTTCATGAGGAGAAGTCAGTGCTTCCCGGGAGAGAGGGGACATGTCCCACTGCCTCCTGCCTTGGACATGCTGGCCAGGGAGCAGGGGCAATGCAGGACACGGGACATTAAAAATATGGAAAGAAATCAGGGGCTTGCACATGGATGCAGGAGGGCTTACAAAGGGTGCCCCGAGGCTCTGTGTCTGTGAGGGACCCAGACATGGTCACTGTTTCACAGCAGGCTACTGGCCGGAGAGTCTGACTGAAAATAGCCTTTATATTGAGACTCGGGGTTCTAAATCACATGGATGTTTTGGAAATTTTACTATTTGCGAAGAACCTGGTGTGTTAAGAAATTTAAGTCCTTCTCTTCCTTTTAATACTACGTTTCTGTAGAAATAACCCAACCATGCATTCGTTTTCATGTGTTCCCTCTGCTACAATCGCAATAGTATTACCAAGGTGCTGTGTGCACAGGTACCTTTGCTAACACATTCAGAGCAACTTCTTGGACAAGTAACCCTACAAAACTTCCCCCTTTACCACAAATAGGAAAAGAGACCAGGAGTCCCCTCTGCTACAAGTCCCAGCCTTCTTCCAGTCTTGATCTACATCCAGTGTCACTTCCTAATAGTAATAAGAAAAGAAGGAGGATGTTTTGTGAGATCTTGTAACTTTGCTCGCTGTGATCCTGTTTTATATTGTCTTTGTTATTTTCTCTTATTGTTAATTTATGTCATATTCACTTCCCCACTCAGGTCTGAGCTGCTCTGTGCTGGAAACTACTTATTCCAGTTACAGCCACTGACAAACAGCCATAACATGACTCCTCTCGGGAGCCCATTCAAAATTTATCAAAATCAAGAGACCAATGAGTCCACAGTATTGACCTAATTCCTTCAATATAAATCTACTTCATATATTTAATATGTAACTCTCCATGGTTCTGAGAAAGATCAGCACAATTTCCTTTTAGCAAGTCTTTGTAAAGCCAGACTTCCCTAAAAAGATTACTTCTTTAAAAGGGAATCCTTATGGGTATCCTTTCCCTAAAAGAAAGGCAAAGTATTTTTTACATGTTTTTTTCTTCTTAGTCTAGCATTTTCTAGAGAACAAGGGGCTGAGGTGCCTTAGATGAATGAGTAATGAATTCTCTCACATTCATCACATTCATTATAGATCTACAAGGTTAATAGATCTACAGTAGTTCAAAATGGAAATCAACAGCCTTACACATGGAAGGAAAATGGCTCTTGAAAAACATTTTTGTCACAGAATAATTGTTCGATGCTTTGGTACTTTTAGATAATCAGGTTAAAAAAGTCAGACAATCTCACCTAAAATGGGATTTGATGTACAAACTTGAACTAAAATTGAACATCCAACAGAAAGATTTTTTGTGCTCATGCATGACTTTCATTCTATGGATTTTAATCTTTAGAATAAAGATGTATGGTATGGGGGAAAAAGCAACCAATCAACCCTATAATGTATTGCCAGAGTATGTCTTTATTTTTCAGATCGAATTCTGTCAGGGGACCTTTGAAGCAGTTTGACCTGCCCTGCTTCACTAGCTTTTGGAAAGCAGCTATTTTACAAGATACTTTAAAAGGACAGAGTGTAGGAAGTTGATTTTGTTTGCCCTTTGGCATTTTTGGTGGAAAACAGCCACTTTTAAAAAGTTACTGGGGATGGCAGAGGCCCATAGGCACACGTGTACAGCCTGATACCATGTAGTTTGTTTCCTGAAGGCATCAGGGAGAAGAATTTTAAGAATGTCTTATTAGTGCCCCTGGTATTGATGGGAGAAATTCCACTCAAATCTAAGTGAGAGCACGGCAGAGAAGCTGATGAGATAGCATCACGTGGCTGACTGAGCAGCACAGACCTTTTCATTTATTAAAAATGTGGTAAAACAAAAGCAACAAACACTACTGCAAGAGCCTGAATGAACTCATGAGCCTCTCCTGAAGGCATGTTGAGCTTGCAGACGTATCTGTGTAAATGGGATGCTAAGTGTAAATCAGTGTGGCAAGGGGCAGAGTGCCCGTTCCACCTGCCGAGGAGCCCGAGCCACTCGTGCTGCTCTCCATCCTCTGCGAGTCTGAGGGCTTGAGCTGCCTCTCTGATTTGCTGCTTTTTGGCTGGCGCTGAACCAGAACTGTCATCCGTGTTGGAGCTGAACCTAGCTCAGCAGAAACAGTGGTGGTGACAGGGACGTTGTCCCTCTCTAAATACCCCACGCTGCTTTGCCAGCTCCGGCTCAGGGAAGCTCTCCTGCCTGGGAGTTACTGCCCTGCACAGGCCCCTCACAGAAGCTGGCTCTGCAATAGCTGACAGCCTCCTACCCTGTGTCCTGATGTCTTCTATTTGCTTTAGTTTTGATTTAAGAGAGACTTGGGAAGAGAGAGAAGAGTGTAAGGATTCAGACTGGCAACAGGAGACAGATCCTGACATCAGGCGCATGACTTGGGGACAACTGCCATCATCCGGGTGAAGAAAATGATGTCTGTGATCCAAGAACCTGCATGTAAAATTTTTATTCCAGTTTCCTAATAACTTGCTTCCTTGCTTTTCTCAGTGAATGGCAGAAATAAAAACACTTAATTTGTATCAGTAAATGGAATGGATGAGGTATAGCTCTGACTCTGTACTAAATAAAGAGGAGTTTGTTTTGCAAGAATCTCTTTTCTTTTGACAAAGAGTCCACGTTAAAAAGTGCAATGTTCAAGACAGGGAATATCCCATGGCATCTTTGGCTGAAGGTTTCATGAAGTGAGACTAAAATGCATGGAAAGAAAAAAATAGCAGGCAAGAGTATCTGGTACTGAGTTGAGACCGAGTGAAGAAAGCTGAGGGAAAGAAGAGGCTCCCACAGGCTGGCAGCACAGAGCAAAGCCGGGCCCCGCAGAACTGCATTCCGGGCCAGGGAAACCTCCCCTTCCAGCACAAGTCCATCTGCACAGCGGTTGGCGGTTCCAGCCTTTTCAACTCTAACAGATCTTGTAAGGTAGCATCGGATATTCGGACCATCAAGTCATTTCCAGCATTTGGAACAGAAGAACAAATACAATTTAAAAGTTATTTGATTTGAACTGTAATTATTCTCTAATAAGACCAAAGCTCTTCTGTGAGCTGGAGAAATTGAACTCTCCTGCAAACTTAGAGTTAGGAGAGCGGAAAAGATTTGAGCAGCACCAAGCAGAAACATTTTCTGTTAAGGCAAATAAGGTTTTTTCATTTTAATTGCTGTGCATTTTTTTTCCTCCCTTAAAGGCAACAAGGAGCAATGCTGAGTAATCTCACCAAAGACACAAACAGAACTAACAGTGAGAGTCTTCCATTGCTCTGAAAGCAGGGATGGCTTTAGAAGGCAGAGTTTGAAAACTAGGACACCTTTTCACTAAGGGCTTCTGTCTGGGCACCTAATGGAAAATCTGTTCAGAATCCAGGCACTGGCGCACACAAGAAAGCAACGCCACTAACTTTGCTGATACTAAAAATTTCCCGTTATGAAAAGTGAGGCAGATAGAGCAGAGAAAAAGGATACTGCGTTTTAAACTAATCCTCATAGTACACTCCTCAAAATCTTTGCAAATTCATGGCTTCTTCTATGTAATCACAAGTAATTTCCAAAGAAAACTGGATGGAAATATTAGAATAAAATTGTGGGAAAAAAATAAACTAGTGTACATATTCCACAGGAATTTTCTTAGGTTAACAAGCATTTTTAAATGTCTGCAGTGACAAGTTTTTCCTCTGGTTTGATATGAATTACTTTATAAACATGGCCTGTAAGTAAAAGCTTCTGACTATTTGGACTTGAAATGGCATTCTTGCTGTTCACACTGTATTCCTACTGAAGCTGATAGATCGGGTTGGTCCACCTAGATAAACAATTGCCTTTATTTTTCAAGTGAAATGTGTTCTTTTAGACAGTAAGATATATATTTGATATATTT
Source organism: Rhynchotus rufescens (assembly GCA_032273925.1). Lineage (NCBI taxonomy): Eukaryota > Metazoa > Chordata > Aves > Tinamiformes > Tinamidae > Rhynchotus > Rhynchotus rufescens. The sequence goes on along the minus strand of JAVCKT010029803.1, from coordinate 17,552 downwards.
TTATATATATATATGATATATATTTTAGACAGAGACATATTGAAAATGGGGAAGACGGTAGTGAGAGAAATCTTATTTCCCACATTAAGCAAAACATTCCTGTGAAAATTCAAAATTTTAAATAGGTAGTACTGGTATGTTTAGCAGTATTTTCCATGCAGTGAAAAGCCTTCAGTTTGGGATTTTCCACATCATATGGAATTATACAAAAGAATTTTAATCCCTCTTAAAGGAGTCCAAGAAATTATCGCATTTGCCAAATGTTGGTAAATTAAATCAAAATTACAAAAGATGCAGACTGGACTGGCTGAAGCTTCAGACCTTCTCGCGGCTGCAGCTCCTTGTGCTGCTCTTCCAACGGAGGAGGCAGGGCCAGGTCAGAGCCAGGGTCCCTCTTGCCCAGGCCCTGCAGAGCAGCCGTGTGGACAACGCTCCCCCTTCAACTGAAGCTTATTCCCATACAGTGCTAATGGGAAAGCTCTTTCCCCAGGAGGACCTTGATTAATTCAATCTCAGAAATGGATCCTGTTTGTTTGCCATGCCCAGCCCAACCTTCCATCGCTATGCAATATCTAAATGTGTAAAATATAATTAAAACAGGTGGAGGGCAAGATTAAGTGAAAGAAAGAAATTGTAAATGTTGCTTGTGCTATTCGGTTCATGCAACGCTTTCACCATCAAAGGCTTTTAAATAAATTAATTCAGCTATTCAGCTGCAACACTGAAATCCTGCTCCAAGTGCTTGAAGTTTTTTCAACTGAGACACTGGTGAGTCAACTTAAATCCAAAATATAAAACTTGGCTGTTCTTCTGCAGTTACCTAAGGGAATTAAGCACCTACCTTCTACTGAAAGTCAATGTGTGGTAGGAAGTGAACTGACCTTCTGGAGGCCTTAAATGCCTTTGAAAAGTCTATTCCTGTCCCTGTAAACAGAGAACTATGTCCTTGGAAGAGATAAATTAACGCAATGCCTTTGACACCTCCTTATCCAGCAAACAATTTTGTACAGATTTACACAACCTAATACTACCTGAAAATACCTAAAAACTATTTTTAGTTCATTTATGTGGTCATATTTTGTTTGGGATTAAATATTTCAAAATACAATAATTATATTGTCAAACAATGATTCTCAGTGCAACCTAAGTAATATGGATAAAAACTTGGTTTAGACAGTTTTGAAAAATACATCCTTTGACAGTGTTTCATTTACTTCCTCGCCATTACTTTAAAAAGGCATTTACAAGAAATGTGTTCATGCTTGCTGAATTTTTGCTGTATACTATTTTTCAGGAAGAGTGGGCATTTGGCATTCCTATGTTAAATTCCGGTTTATTTTGGCACATATAAGCTTGTAATCCCCATGTTCTAAAACTTTAGTAACAGGATGCTACATTATGAACTGAGCTCTTTGGGATTTCTCTGGCCATTTTATTTTTAAGAAAAACAACTACGGCAGTATCACTGGACTAGAGTCCAGAGACAGTTTTCCCTTTCCAGTCCTACTGATTTATTTTCAAACCCATTTTCTGTAAGAATTCTTCTGATTTTGTGGGTAAAGCTACCTCCTTCAATGATCAGCATGGCTTCTAGAGGTTGGACTCCAAGCAGCGAGGCAGATGTGTTTTGGGGATAATGTCACCTCCTGGTGCAATGTGGTATAGTCCTTTATCCCTGGAATGGCAAATCAAATTGGAATAGAGATGATTAGCTAAAATGAGGGCACTTATTTCACCTTTATCTTCAGTGGTCATGCAATCAGACCTCAAAACCACTGCAGAGTGCCTTGTATGGCCAAGGTTTGGGTCATGGAGAAGCCAGTGCTTGGGAGAGTGATAGGTCAGGACCAGCGAACGAAGGCAGAGCTACTGCACATGGAAAATCTCCAGCTGGATAAACCCATTTCTTTTGGTCTAGACTATGTGTTAATCTTTGCTCTCATAGCCAGGATGTCCTCAGATCTACTGAAAATAGCTGATATGCCTCTGTGGTGATGAATAGCCACAGGTTAGCACTGCAAAGACTGGAAAGGGGGAATGTACTTAGATCATATCTTGGGACCACTGGAAACAACCCAAAGACTCCTTAATGATCTGATACTTGGATATGTCATATTCTAAAAGCTAAATAATCTCTGCTGAGTTGACTTTGTAGATTATAATGTTCTATAAGTTCCCATCAGTGTATATTTTGAAGACTAAGTAGGTATGGAAGGGTTTGGGTGGAAAATCTAGATGGAAGTCAGAAAGTTAATTAATGGTGACGCAGAGCTACATAATAAATAGACTAAATGATTTAGTTCATTATGATGTAGGTCATTATTTAAGATTATAATGTGACATTGCCTTGCTGATCTGGAAAAGAAAATATTGTTGGATAGCTTCTCTGGTCTTCACTGCTCAGCAATGACTGCTATTTGCAACTCAGTTACTAACTACTATAAACGGCCAAGTAAGCCTTACTTTTCAAGTCTCACATTGTGTCCAGGACTATTTCTGATGTAGGCAACGTAAGGATTCCTTCAATTACAGTGAATTCTTAGGGTTATAGGCAATAAATGAGGCACTACTGAAAGAATTCAGAAAGAAGGCTACATAGTGGTATTTGCTTCTTATATCCAAGTATTTTAACATTCTGTAAGGATGAAATGAAGTTATTGGGAGAAAAAAAAAAACATAACTGTATAATGGAGTTTGGGCATTATAATATTTTCTAAAATATCTCGGTGACTTTGGTTTTTTTTTTTGCTACTACTTAAGAACAGCAGGAACAAACCAGACTGCTTTGCCCACCAAAGTTAGGACTTGAGAGCTGATGCTGATTTTTTGTGAATGTAAATGTGGAGGATCCTCTCAGGGATATTTTGCTGCTGCACAGATGAGTGATATCAGAATCTGAACTAATGGCTTCATCTTGAAGCCGCCCTTGTTACTATGGACAGCAGGATTTGCCTTTTAATTAGGACTTTTTAGCTGTAAAATGTCAAATAAAGCTTGCAATTCTTCTCAACAGTTAATTAGAATTATTTAATCTAATTTGTAGATTTTATTCTGCTATATGAAAGGATTCTATGAGGTACATTTTAAAGTACAAATAGTGTTTAAAATGGGTATTAAATATTATCCTATAGTATTAGGAACCCTAAAAACAAAAGCTTTTGTCCAAGAGTAAGAAAAAGGATATAAAATCTATTCCTAGCATAAATTTAAATGAAGAGGCTATTTGCATTGTTCCTTATAAGAGAAATTGAGAAGTGCACAATGGTGTTATACATTCCCTAAAACTGTAGTATTTTAGAAGGTTTTCTAGTTATCAGAAGTGAGAAAACATTTAATCCTCATTCATCTGATATTCTCTTCAGGGGGAACTGGATCAGGTCTTTTGTGACTGAATCTGATAATCTGCACCCTCATATACTGTTTAGCTTTAATGCACTGCAGGATTAGAGGAGAACCAGGAATTCAGCCCAGGCTTCCTTAAATTCTCACTAAACTTTTTATTAATTTAACTCCTTATTTTTCCATCCACCTCATATAAAGCATCATTTTACTGTCATTAAAAATCATCTAGTTTCCTGTTTTCATATTCTACTCACTGTTTTTATGGTTCTTCTTGAAGTCTCCTTTCTGTTTATAATGAACACTCATAGCATTTCATTGAGAAAAATGAGGAATTGTATATTTTCTATTTCCCCAATCAAGACCCTGTCATTATCATCACCGAAGGCAGAAAGAGAGGTTAAAAATAACAAAATTACATATAAGGGAAAAAGAACGCTGTCAAAGTGATTTTGTGGTCTTAGTTGCTTATAATAATATAACTGGAAAGTTGGCACGGCAATTTAACTGCATGATAAAAGCCGTTGTGTAAACACAGTTATTAGTTGTGTTACATAATATGGATGCTCAATTGCTATAGTCACAACAGAGCATAATATGAGCTCAGATTTGGAAAGTTCCTTAATTGTTACTGTGGAATTGTTCATACAACTTGTCCATTTGGCAATTTTCAATTTAATTTGATCTTTTTGAAACAGAAACCTGGAGCGATTCAATTCTAGAGGAAAAAAGTAGTAGAAAACAAATCATGTGTGTTTTGAAAACAGGCAAGACAAAACAAAAGTAGGATGCATTTGATTCTATCACTTTTAACAGCGTCCTTTTAATGGGAAGAATAAATTAAATTCTAAGAGCCAAATACTCCTCTCAGTTATATCAAAATAGTTCCAGAGTAGTTCTACCAACTTTAATAGAATTACTCCAGCTTTATACAAACATTAGTAGCAGCAGAATTTGGCTTCTCAAGCACAGCCATTTCACAATAGGAATATATTTTAAGAAATAAGATTTAAAAGAAAATAATTTGTTTTTCTATTCCATTAAACTAGATCTGCATTATCACAGAAAAAAAAGGCTTATAATGATTCCTCTTTTGGTCTCAGATAAGCTACATTCAGAAAACAGGTCCGAAGACAGTAAGACCAAAAGGTCAAAACAATCTTCGAATTAATTAAAGATGTGTTCAGTTGACACTCTTCATTTCTTCCAATATCACTTACTTCTTATCCTGAAGCCTGTATTTCACATAGACAGAGAAAAACAGGTCATGGAAAACTGATACAAAGGCTAAATGAAATTTCTCCTGCTGTAGTCTGCTTGGGGATCAGGAGGAAGGGGAAGAAGGAAGGCTGAGACTGGTGCAATTCAAAGAACAGAGACATTAACCAACAGCCCAAGAAAGACTGGGAGATCTCTGTGTGGAAGAAATGCCGGCCATGTCACTCTTCCTCCCGTGGCACTCTGCCCAAGCCGTTTCCACTTCTCCATGCTATTTCTATGCTTGTTGGACACCGTTTCATAGTTACTCTCGTCAGTTTTACCTATCCACACTTGTCTCTGCCAGCCTGTTATTCATAATTGCTAGGGCTCCGACGCCGCCGGAGAATCCGTTTTGCTTCGAATTGCAGCTCATTTGCCTCGGGTAGCCATTGGCAGTTTCTGACAGCTGTTTCTGCATGATGGCCAGCGAAACTTTGTTGGAGGCCAGAAAGTCTTTCATGGAGATCATCTCGCCTGACAGCCGGCGTCCGTCCGTGTCGCTCTCATTGATAACATCAGCCTCGATGGAGATGTTTCTCCGGCTGCGCACGTTTCCCGGCATTACCACGTTCCTCCGTGACCTAAATAATTTTCTTTGGCATCTATGGCAGCACCTGCAGTCCAGCTTCTTTAATATCCAGTTTATGGACTGTTTGATGACAATAGAGATCACGTTAAACAACGAATAGATACAACAAACCCCCATGAGTATGAAGACAAAATTGCCAAAGCGGTAAAGCCCTTGGCTCTCGTACTGGACGTTCTGGCTACTGACCAGGTCACCAAACCCGATGGTGCTGAAGGCCACGAAGCAAAAATAAAGCGAGTCGAAGTAACTCCACCCTTCGATGGGCGTGTACATGGCGGAGGCACAGCAGGAGATGACGAGCGATGCCACACACAGGATGAGCATGACGTAGTACACGGAGGGCTTCCAGCCCGCCAGGCTGTCGGCCTCGGAGCCCGCCGAGCCCCGCCGGCCGTCGTGAGGAAGGGCCCCCTTCCTCCTCAGCTGTCTCTCGTGGCAGGACTTCATGACATACGCTATGACCGTGATCAGCCGCTCCAGGAAGAGGTTAAAGAATAAAATGGTCCCCGCACATCCTATAAGGCCGTAAAAGATGAGAAAAATTTTGCCTCCAACGGTGGCTGGGGTGGTCATGCCAAACCCTGGAAAACACAACAGAATAGGTGAAAAATAAAAGGGAAACCACTAGTTATCGCATCCAAGTCTTGTCATATGCAAAATGGAAGAAATCGGAGTGAATCTCTATGGCATAGCTCAGCTCGAGGGCTCAGGAACGTTTAGCTACTTATGTCTCACTTTGTCCTAGGCCTCGAAATAAGGGGAAGGAAATTCATGCAGCACTTCCTCCAAAATCAGCATAAAACAGAAAGCAAAAGAAAACTCCCTGGAAAGAATCTTACCAGTTGATAAGACCATCTTGCTTTAATAATGTATAGCTAAAGAACGAAAAGTGAGCAAGCCGGTCCAGAATACAGCTGAGCAAATGAGAGCAATGTGCCTGATTAGTATGTTTGCTGCTGTTTGAACAGGGCCAGAAGAAGATTAATAAGGGATTAAATAACTGATCGATTAGGCCCAAACACTCTTGCTGAGAGGTCAGAAATACCGCATTGGACAACCCGTGCTGTTGCTAGTTTCCTTGTCTTTGTCACGATGGATACTAATTTTGAAATAAGTAGGCTATGGCAAACGAGGGAAATTATATTGAACGTGTGTTATATTTCTGCCTGGAAGACAGACAAATTCTCCATGAAGAGACCATGCTGTTTCCAACCGAGCCAAATTACCCTCATTTTCCCTTCATTAGAAAACGCGCTATGAGCAGAGCCGCATCCCTCGCTAGCGCTGCCGCGCTGGGCGCGAGGCCTCGCCGGCGCGGGCCCCACTGTGTCCTGCCCGGCCTTCCCCTTCCTCACTAGGAACATGTTCCCCTACGATCCACATTTTGATGCTGACTTATTTTCCGTGCCATCTCTCCTATTCGCAAGTCATGACCTCCACCCTGTGGACAAACACGTAAAGGCCGAGCGTGGAGGGGACGAGCAGCCTCCCCGGAGCTCTGTGCCTCCGAAAGGAGAAGGACCTGGAGTGCGACAGAGGCAGAGGAGGGGAGCCTGGGCCAGGAGAAAGGAAGAGGCGCTGGCACGCGGTGCTGCCATCCCACAAAGGGGAAACGAAGCCATGACGAATGCTGCAGGTCCCCTGCTCATGCCCAGCACAGCGGGATGTCTCCGCTGGCTCTCGTGCCACCACGAGAGCTCACCACCGTCATGGCTCTGCGCTATTAAGATTTGGCTCTGAGCTCAGATTTGCAGGGGCAAAACACTGCTAGCAAAGAGGTGCTGAAAAAAGCAGGCTGAAGCACAACTGCTAAAAATACAGAATATCCCCACGAGAAAGGTAGTGAGACCTGAACCTCTCCCTTGTCAGCTCAGCATAGGCAAAGTTGCCTTGATGGAGAAAATAGATGTTTTTTGTTTGTTTTCTCTCTGTAAAACTCAATATGTAATAATCAATACTAACAGTCCCAAGGAAGCACTACAGTGGAAAACCTCAAAGTATGACTGAATAAAGATATTAATTTAACAATTTTCCTTTTGAGATCATCTTTCAAAAACGAGGAACAAGCTTTAATAAGCCTTAAATAGTCTTAAATAAAAAAGCCTTAATTCTCGGGATGCCTTGCCTTTCCCGCCGCTGGGCAGTGCCGTGCTCAGGAGCCCCACGCTCGCTCTGCGCAGACCCGCGCGCTGAGCGGCAGTGGGGCCGGCACCTGGGTCAGCACTGCCCATGGAGCCGGTGCCATCTGGTTCCACACACTGTTCCAGCGTCCTCCTAGCCTCCAAAAACCAGCATCGTGTCAATATTTCCGCCATCAATTTGTCAAGTTACTTTCCAAACTATGTATAGACTGGGTCTCCACTAAGCCCCAGGCAGTACGTTCCTCAGTTTCATTATACTTCATGGAAAAAAGTCCTGTTAGTTTCCTCAGATCTGCCACCTGACAGTTCATTCATGCTCCCTACCTGCTGCACTGCAACTTGTCGTGATAGTCACTCTCATCTCCAACGTCACAGACTTCTCTCATTTCCTTCTTGCTTCTTTCCCAGTCTGGAGCGTCCTAGAACATTCAGTCTGTGCCTGTTAATCTGCTAAAACATATTTCTGACCACTTCTGTTTCCTTCCTTGAGTCTCTTCTCATTTTATTATCTTTCAGTGATGAAGGAGCGGGATGAGAACGACAAACTGGTTTTGCAATGCAGAAGCTCGATGAATTTACACAGGGCATGCTGACGTGTTCGGCTTTCCCCTCCATTTCATAACAATAACTGTTTGTCATTTTAATTGCTACTGACCACTGAGCTGACATTTCCAGAGATTTATTCACAGTGCATCTTACAGCCCTTGCCCAATGTTTGTTAGCTACTGGAGAGAGCAATTTTGAACTTGGCAATGTATGGGTGTAATTAGGCCTGTTTTTCCTTCCCAAGTGCATTATTTCGCATTCGTCACCACTGAATTCCATCTACTACCTTATTACTTAGTTATTCAATATAATAAGACCTTTCTGCAATTCTTTATAGTCAGGTTTCTATTTGACAATCTTGAAGACTTCTCCATCCCATGTAAATGTTATTATCCCTTTATTCGTCTCTTTTTCAATATTATTTATAATGAAGTTGAGCTGTACAGGTCTCAGCATAGAGGCTCAGTGAACCCTGTTGAATGTCCTTCTGCTTTGAAAGATGAACACTGAGACCTAGGCTTTTTATTCCACCTTTTAAATAGTTACAACAGGAACATAATTTTTATCCTATTAGAGTTTTATTTCTTTAGAGCTTTTGACGAGGGCATTTGTGAAAAAGCCTTTTGAAAGCCTAAGTATGCTGTCATTTTTGTGAGATTGCAATGATTTTCCTCTGCAAAAGCTGTGTGATCTTTATCAAAGTCCCTACTAATCCTATTCTTGTTCAGTTTCCTAATGTATCTGTATAGAAGACAGACTTACTAACCTGTGGTACAACCAGGAACAGATTTGCAGCCCTTTTTAAAAATTGGCATTTCCTTTGGCACATTTTATTCCCCTTGCACCAAAACTGATTTTAGATCATAAACAGCACTTAGTTCAGCAGCAATTTCAAGCAATTGCTCTGAATTCCTTTACTAGCCCTACATGAAAACCCTCAGTCTGGTAATTTGAAATAGATGACTCAAATGTGGGAAATAGATGAGATGCCAAGAGTCAGATACAGAAAGGAGATGGCTTAGCGAGCACTTAGAACAGCAATCTGATCCATACAGTATAACAGCAAAAGAGCAAGAAGATAAACAGCAGCCAGAGAAGCAAATGAACAGAATGAAATTATGAAATCACACGAAAGAGGAAATAAAAACAGTGGCTGACACTTAGAGATTATTTGACCAGACAAGATTACTTCTTGTGATGAAGAAACAAAAACAGGAAAGAACTGTAGGAAAAAAAATTCTTAGTGAGAAACACTTATTTTTGAATGGTGCAAGTGATTACTACTGAATTTTATTTTGCAAGTAAGATGACATTTCTTAAAAAACAGTAATTTCAGGGCAAAATATGAAAAAGTTAAGATTTTTTTAAGAAAGTGGGAATCCGATCATTCTGAGTTGCAAAAATTGAATGTTTTCAAGTTACTGAAAAGTATTTCAATTGATTTGATATCTCTGTGAATATGACACTAACAGATATGCATGATAAATACTAGCTCTGCCAGCACAGAGGTTTCCAGTGATGAACAGGACTTTCTGGGTAAAAATTTCTGAGTTTTATTATGAAATCAGAATGATGCTGATTTGCCTGTGTCCTGTAATCCTTTGATTGATACAACCTGGTATTACATTTGTCTGGAGCACTGAATATAACGTGTTTGTAAGAAGATAAGGACAGACATAGATTTTACAGGGAACTTGGAAATCATGAATATCAGATCTTTTTACTGTGCTGCAAAATATATCCCTTTCTCTAAGAGGTTTCATTTTTTTTGAAATGTGAGAGTTGTGTGCTATCAGTATTACAGTTAGCTGCTCCTGCCCTTTTCCACAAAGAGGAAGTAGGCAGAAAGACAGGGGAACACTATAGCAACAATAATGAATCACTGTGATGTTACAGAAATAAATATCATCAGGAAATGGCTTTCCAGTTTAACATACAAACACAGCTCTTTGTCTGTGGTGTTGTGGCTATGTTCCTCATACCCTTCTCTATTTATTTGATTCACTGTTGGCCTTGTTTTCAGCTGTCAGCTCTTTTTCTGTCATGACTAACTGGCGAAATCATCAATTTCATGATGGAACAAACACAGGAAAACACTAGGAATTATAAAAAGTGGGAACTCAATGACCAAGACATTCAATTGCATTGAAACAATCACCAAGAAAATAGTAATTATCTAAGAGAAGTATCTGCCTTTTTCCTTATGGTACCTGCAGGACAACCTGGTTATCTGCACAGATGCTAATCCTTTATCCCTCAGTGTACATTCTGCACTGAACTATCTACTGGAAAGAATATTATTTCCTTCTAGAAGAGAGGCAGAAAAAGGAAGATGTACTTTTAAGACTTAGTTGAATACAGGCACTGCACTGTGTATTGTTCGTAGTGTGCAGACACTCCGGATTTGCAAAATTCACCTCTGCTGTGATAACTTATTCTGGTGCTCCCTGAGCAGAATATATTGTCCTAGCAAAACTCTAGTTCTGCGTCAGTATTTCTGTCTGTGGTAGGAACTCTTGCACGAATAGTAGCACCCTCAAATCATGGCACAATCGCTCTCCTTACTGCACTCCCATGCCAGCAAGATTGTAACAAGGACCAAATTACACAAAAAAAACCACAAAATAAAAAAGAAAGGAGTCATTAAATCCTTCCCAGGAATAGAAGAAAATGATGCATTTCTGTGGTGGCATTTACTGCAGAAGATACATTCATGGATGCAGGCACAGCACTGTCATAGCTATCTGAGAGTAGTAAACTTGGGGTTGAGTCCAACTTGGGGAAAAATGTCTAGCATGGTCTGTAGCTGTACACAGAAAATAAGATGCACACACACATAGACACAAACACAGACACAATCCTGTGGTTTCATATCAGTGGAAACTGGACAAGTGAACTCATTGGTTTCCTGGTGAGATGGTAACACATGAGATCTGCATCTGGACCTTTGCTCTGACTTATAAGGGGAGAAGGAGCTAGCCAAGTCCTGAAACTCTACTTTACTGTAATATTTATTTGACAAAAAGAGCATTTTATCAGGGACAGCCTGGTGTGCAGGAGCATCTATGCCAGTGGCAAAGGTCCCTATTCCTTTTTGCTAAAAGCAACCCGGTGGGGAAGGGCTCCGGCTGCCTAGGCACCCTGGCACTGTATGCATATAAGAGCCTTCCTTTGCACTATATGCTCTTCTCTTTCCAGATCTGCCTGACAAAATGGGTTATTTAACACAGTGAAGCTTCACTCAGTGAGTCACTGCTAAGAGCTGTCTAGAGAGCAGGATACCTGTTACTGCCACTCTGTTTTCACTGCTAATACATCAACCGCAATGTTCTGCACTGAATTTATGCAATGTAGCTGAAGGAAAGTTTCCAGTTTTATGAAATGAAAAAATGCTAAAGACACAATCCTGGCTCTAAATACAGTAAAAATTCACTGTTAATACAAAACCACCTTTAGGTGTCATTACCTCTAATGCAAAGACTATTTTGCTCTTAAATAAAACATTTCTATTTGGGGAGAAGTGCCTCTAATTTTTATTCTTGCAAGTCTTTTGCATAAGAGAATTTATGGGAACTACGCCACCCAGTCTTACACAATTAAGCTTATATTTTATTTAAAGTTTGTGGCAGGTTTTTAGTAGGATATGCACAAGCTTGTCACAGTTCCATTGCCATCATATGCACTGTGCATAAATATTTTACGCACGCCTCCAGGTCCCCTTTACAATTTCTAAGCAGTTCTTGGTGCCGGAGGTGCCACCCGCCTCAGCCCTGTGCGTCTCTGTGAGCACCACAGCCATCCAGAGACAGGGCTCTGCACCCATCCATATGAAACGCTGACTTTAGTATTTAATCCAATATTAATCTAAAACACATGGATAAAGTTTGTATTATTTCTAAATATTACAAATTTGAGTGTATCTTAGGGCTTTTCAGGGGTTTGTTTAAATCCACTTGTTTTGAGTTGTGTTCTTGGCATGTTTATAAAAGCTAACTTATTTCTCTTGGAAGAAAATAAACATATATGTATTTCCTGGTACGAGTTTTTCACCTAATACTCTAAGAAAGCTATGTTCTTATGTTGCTTATGTGTTACTTATGTGATTTGCTTTTTCAATCCAAGACACTAATGCGGCTTTTCTCTGGGGTGCAGCTTTAGTGCTTCTACTCAGTTCGGGGTAAATCTATGGAAAGCAAGAGAGATTTTTTTTTTTGTTTCCCACTGTGGAAAACAACACGTAGAAATGTGTGGTATGTGTTTTTATCCTCTTGATAATATGACTGTGATCAAACTATATTGGTGGTGTTTTAGACTGAAATAGATTTTGTAAAATAATGCTCTTCTGTACCTTTATGTACCAACAAAATAACATCAGTTTTATGTATGCAACAGCGTCACTTGCAGTCCTGATAAGGTAGAAAGACCTGTTTTAAGTATAAATAAGCTCAAAAAAGAAAACAGAGGAATAAAAATCTCCTTCACTGCAGGCTGGCAGGAAGCTGGCCACAGACAAGGAAAGCTAATTTTTGGTTATTAAACAAAAAAGATGCTATGTGTGCCTGTGTGATTACACCCTCCTGAACAAGTAAGAGCTTTGTGCTCACGCCCAAGAGAGAGCTTGGGAGGCACCAGTACCCCAAGCGCCCAGGGCTCTCAGCGTGTCTGCCCCAAGGCAATAGCAAACTCACCTGGAGATTTAGGTTTGCCTAACGGAGACATCAAACGGAAGGACACGTGAAAGCAGCAGAGAAGAAAAAAAAGAAAGGACAAAAAAAATCCCCATTCTACAGCAGGTGCTTCATAGACTTCAAATAAAAAGCACGGGGTTAAGAGCTCACACCATATAGAAAAGGTTAATGGCACCACTTCCAGTAAGATTTTTGAAATAACAGGGGAAATAGACATTATTATTCTCATTAAAACTAGGAAAACTGTCAGACAATGCATATAGTTAATGTTATCAAAAGTAACAGCGAATATTTACCACTGGAGAGGTGACAATTCTGTGCGCTCGTCTAGAGTACATGACACAGAACCTGAATGCCGGTTTGACCAGCTCTGATTTTCTTATCTGTTAATCTTTGTAAGGTATCTCAAAAGCTAGGAGCTATGAAGACAGCAAAGGCTATTTCCTACCCTTTTTTTGACATTTTAAATGCAAGAACTTATGTCGAGTTGGACACTGGGGAATAAAAGGTGAATTTGTGAAATAATACAGACTATTATTTCACAGCATCTGTTGCCATCAGGCATAAAAATGTCAAGACAAACTTGGAGTTTTATATGTAAAAAAAAAAATCAGAGAAATGTTATCAATGGTGACACTGAATTTGGGTTTGGAGAAAACAAGAAGTCATCACCAAAACAGTGCTGTTTTCCATGTGCATAATAATGAACAAGTGTATAACTTTCTGTCATAAATGCAGTTTATGTCTGCCTTTTTCACAACGCCAGGGTTTGTCTTTATTGACAGGACTAGTGCTATACATCTGTATGACAACGTTAGTCTAGTGGCTCATCCTGCTTCCAGGATGTTCCAAGTCTGAACCTTTCTGTAAAAATGGCTGGGGAATTCCACGTTGAACTACCACGTATCTCCCCAGATCTACCAGCTAGTAACTTGGGTGTGTGCCTCCTGCAAGGAAGTGCTCCTCTCTCCTCTGCTACATGTGGGAGGTGACCAGCTCCTGCTCTCGGTGTGGCTTGCACGCTTGGAGCTAAGGCAGCTACACAGCTGGGCATCTGCTGCTCTTACTAGAGAAGAGGTCTGCTGAGGCCATCACAAAGTGGTCTTGGTTAGAAAGGAACTTTTGGAGAACCTCTGGTCCAACCTCCTTGCTCGAAGCAGGGGCACCCAGAGCAGGTTCCTCAGGGCCACGTCCAGCTGGATGTGACATTATCTGAAGGGCACAGGAGATGTCAGGCTCTCCCAACCATTGTTTATGGGTTCATGGAATGAAACTCATACTTGAATAACATCTGCAAGAAAGAGAGGTGTTCATTCATTAAAAACAAACAAAAACCAGAGAATTTTACCAGAAGAAAAATGAGGAACTGCTGCTGAAATACTTTCAATCAGTGGTTACATACACCTAATAATAGGCTTTGAGAAAACCATCTATTTTGTCTTTTCTCCACTTTATGAGTTTCTTCTCTGCAAGCTTGTTCCCAGAATTAGCAGTTTTTGTCTGTGAGAAGAGCATGACAGAGCACGGCACCGTGTTTGGAAACACGAAGGACTTCAGAGGAGCTTTCACCTCTGCTCACATGTATACACAACTACATGGCCTAACAAACTGGATCCCTATCAGGGTTTGATATTTATGATCACAGAGGGAAACTGAACCCCTCTCTGAGTGATTACTTGAATCATTAACTGTCTCAAGCTGAAATCATAATGGTGAAAAAGGGAAGAGTAAAAACTTCTGGGGAAAACAACTGCCTGAACATTAAAGAGATTACCCTGAACTCAGAGCGCAGCACACGAAGCAACTCGGAAAGCCTGAAAATCTAATCTGGCACTATTTCCTGGTCTCCGTGAATCATCTCAATTATCATACACTTAACTCATAAAGTATTCAGCCAGCAAAGGAAGAAATGTATGTTTATCTCCTAATACAAAGTTCATGGTTCATTTTAAAACCCTTCAGAAAAAGTTATCACAAAAGAGGAAAGCCCTAGCTCTTTCTAGCAATCTTGAAAATGCCACCTGTTCTGAGTAAATAGTGGCAGATTTAAATGTTTTTGACCTTACCGTTCACAGCTGTTATTCTGCAGCTGAATAGCTCTCTATACTTCGGAAAAGAAGCATGGAATTAAATAATGTGATTTCTCAGCAGCACAAGTGACCAATACCTTGGCTAACTAAGATGAAAACACGTGTGGAAGCAGTGAAGCTATTTATCAAATCTCTTCCAGGCTACAAGAAACCTGTACAGTCTCCCTATGAGAGCTTACTGGCAGGCATATCCAAAACAGGCTGCCACACTTGCAAAGGAAAGAGTGCTTTGATAAGAGTATAATGCCCACACTGAATAGGAGGCAAAAAAGCCCATGTCATAAAAGAATCTCTCTCAAACTGAAAAGGCTGCCAGGGAAGCAGCTGAAGGGAAGGTGCTTGCTTGACTTCCATTAGAAGCCAGTTTTCATCTCAAAACCAAGCCTGTGAACTGCATGGGATAAAATATCTTCATCTTTTTTTCTTTTTTTTTCCCCAGGATCCAGCCAGGAGCTGAAGAAACTAATGGTTTCAGTCACAGGAACTTTCTTGGCAGGTACTGAAAGACATTCTCCAAAGGGCAGATTTTAACTGAATGAGAAAAGTTTAAGCTTTTATGTTAAAAACTGCTTTTAACCTTTAAAAAGTTAAAAAGTAAAATGTTTGAAAAAGTTCTCAACATTCATAACATGGAATGTATCTGTATGTGTATGGATGTAAATAGAGAAAAATTAACCTTGTTTCAAAAAAAAAGGCAGGCAGTAACTGCCAGACTCCTTAAAAAAAGCCCCAAAGGCCCATTCTGTTGTTGAGGATTATAGTATGGCATGAATATATACTATTAGAGAAATGCCAAAGGAGCAAGTTAGCTGAGACAATATAAAATATTCCATGAAATATCAAAGCAGAGTTGTAAAGAACGACCTGGCTAGTAAATATTCCAGTGCACTCAGCTGCATCAAGGCTAACAGAGCTCCTGGGATGCTCACGTGTTGATGGGCATTCTGGCTGAACAGGCAAAGTCGTATTTTCCTGTGAGTGCTGCTATCAGGCAGGTTCTAGGGGAACATGTGAAAATCTGTGTCACAGACACTGTATTTGATGAAGAAGCATCACTGTCACTTTCTCCCTGACACCCTGTCTAGAGTGTCAGTGAAAACTGGTGAGTGAAAACTTACCAGTGAAAACTGGTAAGATACCTTTTGCTTAGTGCATATCTTTCTTTTTTAAATGTACAGTTTTTTTAGAAGTTCTTAAAGAAAAACTTAAAAAAAATGGCAACAGGAAGCAGCTGTCTTGGAGTCCCAAGGGTGCTTTACTTAGAAAAATGGCAACGAAATTTTTCATCAGATGCATGTCTGAGCTTGCAGAAACATTATTTTAGCAAATCTTGAGAAACTTATGGTTTCTGATTTATCTTTTATAAAATCACCTTTGAAAGTCTTTTACCAGAAAGTCTTGAAAGTCTTTTACCAGAGTAGCCCAAATCTTTCATGTTATTTGAAAAGCATTAGGCAAACTGGCATGGCATTCTATAACCGTGACTATTTTGGGGATGCTGACTTTTAAATTCCACTCTCAAAAGAGCTGTAATATTGAAAAGAGGGTACTGAATATTCCTGAAAGTATGCACTGACTCTAGGCAGCACAGATGTGCCCAGTCCCTTAATTCTCCATACAATATAATCACTGCAGATTTGTTTTTAAAATCCTGGCACCCTGGGGCAACTTGGTTGAAGTGAATGGCTAGATGCCTGTTCTGGTCTTTTCTGACTAGTGATCATGACTCAGGCCATGATCAAGTACAGACAAGATGCAGTGTCTCTTATACAGTCTGACAATATATTGATTATTATCAGTGGCATACCAAATATTCCTCTATAAACTTCTATAATTCCTTTATATTGCTGCTTGATTATTATGTACAGAAACAATAAGTTTAAATGTGCATTCATTTTCATTGAAAACAAAAGGTTGAATAATCCCAATGAATAGAAGCAACAGATATTCCCATACTACTGGCTAATAAGCCACCACTGAAAGAAGTACCAAAGGACTGAAGCCTAACTTCATGAGCTCTGGGCTTTCTTTCATATATGTGTGTGTATGTGTGTGTATATATATATATAAATAATAATGCAGTTTTGAAAGTCTTTTCCCCCACTGGAATATTTTATTCAGAATAATTAATTATGAAGGACTTTCAATGTGCCTTTTCTTCCCACCTAGAACATTTTAATCCCTGTGTTCTCTGGGGCCAGGTAATTCTTCAGGCAGAAGCGAGAATTGTCTCATTCTTATAACGTTGAACCTGCATTTAGGGCTCAGTCTCCTGCTGCTGCTCTCATCCATGATAAATATTTACTGTCTGCAGTAAACATTTGTTTGCAACCTGATTTTAGGGAGAAGTCTCCAATGCTCTGCTTTTCCACATGGGTACCAGACAGGACAATCTGTTTTCACAAACAGATTTTCGTGCTTGCAGACAATTTGCAAGGCAATGTGAATGTATGTGTGAAAGGTGGTTTGACAAACTTTATATTGAAGTTTTTACAAACTCCAACTCTAAAAATACTTCTTAGTAAAAGATTTGCATCTTACCATCTTAGTTGCAAAGCTCTGTTTTGATCCTCTGATCACTGGCCCCAAAAGCTTTTAACAAATTGTTTCATAAATTACTCAAAATGTTGCTTTTCTGTTTAAAGTTTTTGACAAGTGCCTTCTTCCAAAAAGGCTTTGAAAAACTTGGTTTTTTTTCCCCACAACTATTGCTTTTCAAACCTAAGGATGGAACCTATTTAGGCAAAACATCTGACGCTTAAAATTTCCAACTTTGCTTTGTATTTGATGACCTGCCACCGCAGCTGCCTACCAGGGAGCATCCTCATCTTAAGCACTTTTCTTTTTCTGCATGTTTGTGCCCTTTCTTTACTGTGGATT
This sequence comes from Rhynchotus rufescens, assembly GCA_032273925.1. NCBI lineage: Eukaryota > Metazoa > Chordata > Aves > Tinamiformes > Tinamidae > Rhynchotus > Rhynchotus rufescens. The sequence goes on along the minus strand of JAVCKT010029803.1, from coordinate 19 downwards.
CTTGCTGGCTTGGAAACCA
>JAVCKT010029799.1:0-11760 GCA_032273925.1 Rhynchotus rufescens | reverse complement strand
GTACTGTATTGTTTCCCTTCCAGCTAGGGTTGATAGCCTGCAGTCCCTGTGCTATCCTGTTGCAATGTAGGATAGTTTAAAAGCCATCTGCAAAGGGAACTAACTCAGTCATTGATAATCCAGTAGATTTTAGCTGTCAGAGAGCAGTAGTAGTGTAGAAATAGAGTAGTGCTATGTCTCATGCTTTGTTCAGGAATGCAGAGGGGTTTGGCGTACTGGCAGCCTTGGATCCACCTGGGAAAGTGAACTTGTGGCTGGTGCTGAAGTAATGGAAGCAGGGAGGAGCGGAAGGAAAACCCAAAGGATGGGACAAGTGATGGCACGGAAGGAGACTGCAACAGCATCAGCAAACTGAAAAACAAACAAAACCAGAATGCAGTGTGAAAGAGCAAAGAGGAAGAGGAAGCCAGTACAGGAAGGAATAAGTAAAGGCAGAATAAAAATGTAGGGAGTTGAAACAGGTTTTTATACAATGCATAGTTTCTAAGGTGGTATTTTGCACATGTGCACAATTCAGCACAACAATCAAAATGACATGGATTGCTTGAGTTTCAAAGCCAAATGATAGGTAGGCGAGTTTCTTGACCTACCACAAACCTTACTTGCACCTATTCTAAATATTGATAATGGGGAAACATTGCTTTCTTCTTGTAGAAGTGGATCCTCATTAGATGGGCAGTCTGATCATGAGTTACTTCTTGCAACAGTAACAATGTCTCATCTTCCTATATTTGAAATCTTGTTAGATTGTGGGACAAAAATTGCAAATGCATTTATTTAAACCTACCTATTAAATATTTCTGTATGCAATTTCACTCATTTTAAGAAGACATAATATCCACTGCCTCAATTCTGAGAGTGTTTGTGTTACAGTGAAGTGTTGCCTATTCAAAGTCAGGCTGTATTTGACAGACTTTGTATCTTTTACATAGGTAAAAATTTGGTATACTTGTATAATTGAAGTTTGAAAAACAAGTTGTTTCCAAGTAGTTCCTCCAGTAGCCGATCCTTTTCTTACACTTTTCTTTCCATCTTGTGGCATGGAAACAAGCCTTTGGATTGAGACTGGAAAACTTCACGCTAGAGGGAACACTTTTATAGCTGCCTACGGTACTGGAATAGAAAGACTTCTATAACCTTTCTGAAAGTCATTGCTTCCCCTGGTCTATAATTAGTCACACAGGAAAAAACAAAATCCTCTTTCAAGTGTAGTAGAAACCAGATAGACTGAATAACAAACACCTAAGTAGCTATGTGTTTAGCAGCTTTACCTCAGATATGCTGGTCACTGTAGCAGCTGGTTGTATAGCTCTGAATGCATGAATACATGTCAATTCTATGCAATAAATGGGACCTTACTGATTAAAAGTCTGTTTCTTTGAGATGTCACTTATATAATTGGGCTTGTTTTTTATCCAGATAGTATCTGCAGTGCAGTATTGCCATCAAAAGCATATTGTTCATAGAGACCTCAAGGTGAGTAGGAAAAACTGCTTAGGAAGAAGTGAATATGTCTTTTTCTGTCCCTCCTGATGGGAAACTTGTTATGCTTGTATTGCATACTGTGTGTTGGGTTTTCTTACTCTTTGGGTTGTAGCAAATTTTGGGGAATGTTTAAAATAGTGCAGTAAAAGTAAAAGCATTCCAAAGATCTCTCAGAGTAGATATTTAATGACTGGTAAAAGAAGGCCTCTCACCTTCTGGCCACCTCAGGCTCGGATCAGTGTTCACTGAGAGGACTTTTAAATAAATTTTGTAGTTTGGTAGTGGAGTGACAGGCTTTGGTCTCGTGAAGAATCAATGCTCTATCTGTTGTGGTGATGAAATTGAACTATGAAAACTGTGAAGCTTGGTGTGAATTAATGTATCACTTCTTTAAAACCTGCCTTTTGTATTAAAGCTGTCACATAATGTGTACGTATCCTAGCTTTGTAATTTAAAAAACAAAGAGAACAACCTGAAAAGAACTTAAAGGCTCTGTGTATGATCAAACTTCTGCAGAGATCAGTTTTCAGTTAGCATAACACTTGCCATAGTCTAAGTGATTGTACAGAGATTTTAAAATAAAGGATATATGAATGATAAGCTAAAATACAAAGGCCTTGCAAGGAAGGAGGTATTAATAGTTTAATTTTCTGCATCTGAAAAATGAGTAAGCGTGGGCCACAGGGTTTTTGTTTGTTTTTTCTTTTTAAACAAGTATTTTAAATAGTTTCTACAAAGCATTCTTTCTTTCTTCTCCAGGCTGAAAATCTATTACTAGATGCAGATATGAACATTAAAATAGCAGACTTTGGTTTTAGTAATGAATTTACAGTTGGAAATAAACTGGACACCTTTTGTGGCAGCCCACCATATGCTGCTCCAGAGCTCTTTCAAGGAAAGAAATACGATGGACCTGAAGTAGATGTTTGGAGTTTAGGTGTTATTCTCTATACCCTTGTGAGTGGATCGCTTCCTTTTGATGGACAGAACTTAAAGGTGAGTTTGTGTAGAACACGTGCTTGGGAGGGCTTGTTCAGGTAATGGCTTAGTTGAGCTATTTGCTCCTTGCTTACGCTATTTTTGTTGTTGTTTTAATCTAGGAACTCAGAGAGAGAGTACTAAGGGGAAAATACAGGATTCCTTTCTACATGTCCACAGACTGTGAAAACCTCCTCAAACGCTTCCTGGTGCTAAACCCAACAAAAAGAGGCACTCTAGAGGTAATACAACAAATATGCAACCCTCATTTTATTTTGAAAACTGATTAATGACCTCTTATTGTCATGCTATTCCTGAATAGTTTTTTGGAGTGGGTTCTGTCAGGAGATTGAATAAAGGGTGTTACTTTTTCAAGGCTTGTTTGCTAGGATTACAGGATACCAGACTCCACAGTTGCTTCCAGAATTAATGTGAGATTTTCTTATTACACGGTGTAATACACTTCATATAATCTTTTCATAACAGTTAGCGAGTAGATTCTTGCATTAACAGGCAATTCATCTTTGGTAGTTTCCGAAACATTAAATTTAGTTCCTTGACACTATGATGCTTTCATCATGGTTCTTGTAGATGAAGGTAGGACTGCATGGGAAAGGCTTCAGTAGTCTATTTGGAACCTAGTACCTCTATACTAGACATGTCAAAGTTGTCATGTTGCTCTTGGTCTTTGTTAAGGGCTTTTACTTTCAGCTGTGTGCTAAAATATAGCTGATTAGGAAGCAGACTGTCTCGACATGTGCAGTCCTTCTCACTGGGACGAAAGAAAAATTAAGTTGCTGCTTGAGACTACTTCAGAAAAGAAAAATGGAAAAAGAGATCCTAGTGTTTGTTAGATGCAGAAGTTGTTCTTTCAGTAGCTTCTCTTCTTTTGTTAATGAGTGTTTCCTACTAACAAGAAGCCTTTCTTTACAGCAAATTATGAAGGACAGGTGGATCAATGCAGGGCATGAGGAGGATGAACTTAAACCTTTTGTTGAACCAGAACTAGACATCTCGGACCAGAAAAGAATAGGTAAACCAGTGTTTTTCAGAATATGATACAATTTGCATTATGCATATTTCTTTATATTTCTGCATATACTTATTGTAAATATGTGTTTGAAAAGTGTAACTAGTCTGTTAATCTTGGTATTGCATTAGCCTTATGTTCTCATACCTAAGTTTTTGCTTCATTCGTTATATGCTCAATTCTTGCTTTTGAGTTTAGCACTCAGCCAGCGTAACCATCAGAATATTTAAATACTTACAGAGTATTTGTTCATTTGTAGATATTATGGTAGGAATGGGGTATTCTCAAGAAGAAATTCAAGAATCCCTTAGTAAAATGAAGTATGATGAAATCACAGCTACATACTTATTGCTAGGAAGGAAATCATCAGAGGTAAGTATCACTCTTACTAATGCAAAGAAACAAAACAATCAAAAAGTGTCTTTCAGTAAAATTCAAAGCAAAAAGATAATGCAGTAAACGTAGGAATTCAATTTCTGCACACATGTCCAGTACAAATAAAAGGTTCTCTGACTAGTAACATGCCAACTGAGGAGTCCTCATATTCAAAAGATGCTGTATCTGTTCTCACCATGGTGTAAGTTGTTACCGGTAAACAACTGTTTTTAGGCTCCCAAGAATTGCCTTGCTTGGCCAGCAATTTTTCGTTGTAAGAATTTTATATGTCATTTATTGTCCCATCTATTTACTGTCCTATTCGGAATGAAATATTTTAAAATATTCATAAATATTTTAAAAGCGCTTAAGTGTAGGATCAAGCAACCTAAAGATGTTCACATTTTCTCAATTTTTCATATGATGCCAAGAGGTTTTGCCTTCAGGAAGCTGCTTTTGTTTCTTCTGCTAGTGGAGTTGGTGTTGTGACTCCTTAGGATGTATCCTCTCTTCGCATTACTTAGAAAATTCTGGAGAGGGACAATTGAAAGAAACAAGTTTTCTTTTTCTGATCTTCCTTTGGGGAGCCACAGGTTCCTTTCAACTTCCCTTAGGACAATTCTTAAACAAGTAGAATCTAAGAAAAATCGTTCTTTATGATGGGAGATTGTATTTATGCTTGGGCCTCTACATATCAGAGCGATTTTTCCCTGTGCCTCCCAGTTACTAATCCTCTTAATATAATAGATGTTTAGTTCACTTTGTCTGAACTTCTTGTTTTAATACTCTTTTATTTGTATTGTAGCTGGATGCAAGTGATTCAAGCTCCAGCAGCAATCTTTCACTTGCTAAAGTTAGGCCAAGTAGTGATCTTAATAATAGCACTGGACAATCTCCTCACCACAAAGTTCAGAGAAGCATATCTTCCAGCCAGAAACAGCGGCGGTACAGTGACCATGGTGAGTAATTCTCATTTTCAGTGTTACAGCATAAAGTGACTCTCAGCTGTATTTTGTTTCTCTCTCAAGGTAAGGAGGAGGATGACTGTAGCTCATGCATGTTGATTAACTAATGAAAAAAAATCTTTTAAAATACCTTTTAGGGGAATGCTGAGTACACCAAATTAATTCAGTTGATCTGCCTCATGTCTTTCCTTGCATTTCTGACAGTTCTAGGGAAATCTTGTTATACAAATTGAACAGAATCTTGCAACCCACTTTTTGGTGAAAAGCCTAGTCCTTCTCTCTCATAATCCTGGGCTGTCTGTTCAGCATTTGTTTTCTTTTGACACTAATAGGTCAGCTTGTGTCTAAACTTGAAGTACTGTCAGTTTGCCAATATTTCCTCTTTCCTGAGGGCATTTTCATTTGATTGTCCTGCAAAAATTAGATTTGTAAAGACTAGTGACTCAGTTAAGCTTAGAACTCCTTTTGCTTATTGAGTATGAGAAACAGCTGCATTTGAGCTTTCTGAATATCTTTAAAATCTTCCTTCCTAGACCCTACCTCACAAAAGGAGTCTTTATTCGGTCTACTTGTAAATAACCATACTGCATTCATTCAGAGATTGTTTGCCTCTGGAAGTCTCCTGTGATGATGATGGTTTTTAAGATAACTCCTCAGATTTTTCATGCCAAGCCAAACCAGTGTTAAGTATTTGAACAGCTAAAGATTTTGTTAAATTCATAGTATTTTCATTGCAATCAAATAGTATCATGGAAAAAAATAAATGTAGTCTTATCTTTAGCAAAGTGAATAGAAGAGAGTTATTTATCTTTGAATCATGATATCAACAGCAGCCTTGAGAGTTGACCTGAATTTCAAATACCTTGCTTTTTTTTTTCCTTCCTCTCTTTATAAAGGAGCAAACATGAAGAAGTATTGTGAAAGTTTCTGCTTTTCACGATAGTTTTGCTGGCCTCCAAAATACACTTATTTTGATAGATACAAATAATAGCCTTTTACTTCTGTGATCTCTAGTGTTCATTAGTTTGACTTTCATATATGTGAATACATTTCCATTATAGGCAAATGTAGCAACAGGACTTTCAGGAAGAAAAAAATACCTAATTTTTTTCATATATTTGTTTTTCAGCTGGACCATCTATCCCCTCAGTAGTGGCATATCCCAAAAGAAGCCAGACTAGTACTACAGACAGTGACCTCAAAGAAGAAGCAATTCAGACAAGAAAATCTAGCAGTAGTGCTGTTGCAGGAAGAGGAATTCCACCAGCTAGCCCAATGCTTGGAAATGCCAGCAATCCAAATAAGGCTGATATTCCTGAGCGTAAGAAAAGTTCAGCTGTTCCTAGTGTAAGTAGAAATGAATTTTTTATTGAAACCAAAAAACATATGTGGGTGGGGAGGAAGATGCTAAACTTGTGGCTTTTCAGTAGTTTTAGTTTTACTTTTCCTTTTGTTCATGAAGAGTAATTTTCTACTGTTACTGTTTTTGTCCTGTTTTTAGTCAGCCACTCCACTTCTCTGCTATAACTCATGATGTAGTTAATAGGTATTGGTAGGTATTTTAACAGCAATATTAGCTGTTAGTGAGCAGACATCATTTGGATATAAAAATGCATTAAAAAACAAATAATGAAACTCAACTCAAAGGCCATCTCCTGAAACTCCATATGTATTATATGTTTTCTCTGTATTATATGTTTTCCGACTCTTCTTCTGAGGCATTTCGTACAAAAGAATGAAATCCCCATTCATATTATCCTGTCTTATAGATGTCTATGCCTAAGATGGTTCTGAATGTTGTTTAATACAGCTGTAAATGCCAAATAGCTTATTCCATGTTGTAGTTATCTAAAAGGTTTAGTTCTAAAAGCTATTAAAAGACATATCTTGATCTCTACTTAAAAGCACAGTGCTGAGCATTTCTTGGTATGCCCACATTCCCCTCCATCTGAGGGTGGGGTGAAAAAGATCTATAACTAGTATATTTACAGGATTAAGCAGTAAGCCATATACTGAAAGCGGGGAGGAAAACAAAAACCTTAAGTCTGGCTCTCACATATATTCTGCAGTCTTTTCCTCTGAGGCAAACGTGGAAATTTGTTTTCCATTACAACTCTTTGAGATCTCGTAACTTAACTTCTAAGACATTGAGATTTTGGACTGAAAGATTTCCTTCTTTTGAGAAGAAATAATTTCCTTGTCCCTTATTCCACGTCCAGGGGTCTTAGCTGGAGAATTTCATTGAAAGTGGGGAGAACTGAAAGCTGGAGAATTTCAGTCAAAATGGAATGCCTTGAAAACACAGCTCTAGTCAGCTGTCATTTCTAAATGTGAGCAGTAGCTCAACTTTGTAGAGGGTCCTTTTCTGGTTGCCTGTTCCTTGCCCTTTTCTTCTTTTTCATCAGTCCTGAGTTGTTGTATTTTCTTCTTGTTTTGGTTTTCTTGCACATCAGTTTCTAGCTATCAAGTCCCCAAATGGTAGGCTGGTCGAATCAGTTTTGTCCTACAAAACTGGGTTTCACTCAATATTTTCTAAAGCCTTTTCCAAGAACTTTGCATCCTAGGTGCAATGAGCTTTTTTTGTTGGGCTGTCCTACATCAGTGCCTTAAACTTTCTGATTCAGGGTGCTCATCTTTTTACAGAGCAGTGGCTCAAGACAGTCAAAATGTAATCGGAAAGAGACTTGTGATGTCGCTCAATTAATGAGTGATTAAAATAATCTTCGTAATTATAGCTCTTCGCGTCAGATTGCGCAGACTGTTTCCTGCTACAAATTAGCCTTTAACTTGCTGACTGCTGGGGTGAGGAAGAGCATTGGCTTCTAACAGGGTTCCTGGGCTTCTCCTGCCCTGGACTTGATTGGAGAATCTTGTTTCTGGTCTGGCGTGCATCTAAAGAGAAACGATGTTGAAGTTACTGTATTGTCCTGAAGCTTGAAAAAGCTGGAGATGGGGAGATTTTTATGTTCTCTTTGAGCATTTAAGTCCCCAAATCAACAATGCCATGAGAAGATCACTGAAGAGACAGCAAAATATTATATTTAAACAATATATTAATTTGACAGGTGAAGAAACAGTATTAATTTTGGTCTTCATTGGAGATTGGTGTTTGCTTTTGAATTGTTAGGACATTTAGCCAATTACATGCTACTTGTGTAATTAAAAAAAAAAAATTACAATTACTAATATGCACATAAGGATAAGAGTTGTGCCATTAGCCAGTCTGTGGCTAATGGCCACAGTATTGTTGGTGTAGGGCTCACAAATTGTATTTCTGAAATTGATAGAGCTTTTAAAATCTTGCAGGCTAAATAGTTCTGTAAGCTGAACAAAGTGTACATCAAAAGCCTCAGATTCATTAGGGAAATAGCAAATTAATAATGCAGACCTGCTACGGAGGATGCAGCATTAGCAGTAACGAATAACTCCTCATTTGCTACGCACAGGCTTGGCGTTTTTCTTAATGTTTGTAATAAGGGTACCCCAGGGCCTTTAGTTATAGCTTTCAGAAAACTGGAAGGAGAGAGTAGGTAAGCTTGGAAAACCACTTACCACCAGAAGGCATGCTACCATTTTTAACTAAATATTTATTATTATAAAACAGAAGATGGTTCTTTGATAGTTGTTCATCAGCCCTGGCGTCGGTGGAGTCTCATAGTGCAAAAACTCATGTAAAGATTTACTCTCAGAGCAGAGGAGGGCTCTATATGACAGACTTTATACTGCAACTGGGCATTATACCTAGGCTGAAGTCTCAACCTTTGCACATCCAATGTCAGCACTTCCCAAAAGGAAGAAGGCAGCTGATACCCCAAGGAGCTGCTGCTTGTCATCACCTCAGGGGGTAATTGTACCCTGTGATGCCCTTGACACTGGTCTTGGGCTTTCTGTGCTTTGCACATCTGCAGTCTAGTCCTCTCCAAAGACTAATAGTCTGTGCATTGGGAGAACAATGTTTTAGCTGGAAAGCCTCCTAGATCAGTCATTAAAGGTTACACTGATACTGTAAAGGCCCCGATTCCCCGGGATCTAGGGAGTATTATTGCTGAAGATGCCCTGTGAAAGCTTGAAATGCTTAGATTTCCTCTTGCAACCTCTGAAATCTGAGCCAAGCAAAAATAATGTATGCTGATCTTTCTTTGGGTTCTTAAACAAGAAAGAGCCCCAAAAGAGCAAACTTTAGAATCCTTTGTTTTCATATATGAATAACAAAAGTTAAAATGTCCACCTATGAGCCTGAAAATACCTTGTATGTGAAGTTTGATCCAGGATGGGGAATAGTTTCTATCTTACATTTGCAGATGTGCAGCATTACAGCACATTTCAATACTTAGTAATGTAGAATGTCACAACAAGAAGATATGTCATGTTCTAAGAGGGCAGGTGAAGAGAAAGAAACCATCCATTATTGTCCATGTTTTTACCTCCAAAAAAAAGAGTTTTCTGATAATCGGAGTGCTTAATTTGATGATAATCTCTTTGCTGTTGAGGAACATACGAAACAAAAACATACTGGAAATAGCAATATGCAATACAAATAATGTACAAGAGAAGGAGCAGTGGTAAAGGAAGACTTCTGCTGATGCTTGGCCTGTCCTAGCTCTCTAAGGAAGAACCAGTGAGGAATACTTGGCAACTGTTTGGGCAATTATATGTGTCTTATGATTTAATAGCTCTGCTAATCTAAAATACTTTTTTGTACTTTTTTAGTACACAGAGGTTGCATGGTTTATTTTTTATGTTGTAAAGACAAGGTGGCTCCCATATTAAATGTGCAGCTGGGGGTTTGCACTACCTGAGACTTGCTCGTGTTGCTTTATAGCCAATATTTTGCCCTAAGGCAGCAAGAGCTGTATGTGTATGAGAAGCAGCAGAGGGTTTTTGCTGGTTATTAAGAATACCCCACTTAACAGTTTTATTTCAGGTTCAGAATCAGAAACAAAAGGTTTGGCTACTCTCTTTTGATGCTTGCACTACTTTTTCCTTGGTATCTTTTTTTTATCCTTCTTCCTGTGATGCTCTGCTGTGTGACCAGTTAATGCGAAACTTTTCTTAATGCTTTTCTTGGTTAAAAACAAATCCGTTGAATTTCCCTTGTCTATCATAGCAGTAATTCTTCAAAGAGCTCCAAAAGGTTAGTTGAGCATGAAGTCCCCTGCCTGAATTTAGTGGCCATCCTTACTCAACATGTGCTTATCCAGGTGCTGACCAATCTTTCCCTTGAGCTGGCACCCAAGATTTCCCCAGCAGTGATGTTTAAAGTTAACAGCCTTCTTTGCTTCCTGCTTTGCCCCGTGATCCTTTTATTATTTTTTAAAGAAAAATTAAATGATTATTCCACTTTCCAGTCATATGCAGTTTATTATGTTGTTTTCTTGGGGTGGGGAAAAGATATATAAAAGGCTTGCCAGCTTTTACTTCCTCTACAGCCTGGGGGTGCATGTTTATCTGGACCACCGTGCTTTTTTCCTACAGTAAATTGCATCTAACATTGTATAATTCTGTTATCTGTGAATTACCCAGCTTCTCAGTCGTTCCTGGAAAATTGACCGCCAACTTGGGCATATCTCCACCCTCTTTCTCTGTAAAGACAGAGGCAAAGTAATTCTATTTCTTTTCTCCCCTCTAAAGTTAAAATAAGGTCTGTAGTTTAAGATCCCCTGGTTCTCTTGCCCTCAGTGTATTATACTTGTATTTATATGTATATTTTAAAAATTGTCTTATTAAGATTTTCTGCACTTTGTCTTTTTAATTTGACTTATTCTTCCTCATTTTTTAAAAATGTCTAGTCTTTTATAGTGTTTTAATACTAAGTCTGTTTCACCTTCCTACTGAATTTTACCACCTGTTTCTTAAGTATTTGCTTTTCCTATCTCATTAAAGGATATGATTTTATCTTAAAGGAAAATTCCACAATCTACAAGTGGTGAAGTATTTCAGAAATAGACTATAAAGAAATGTGGATGAATTATATAGATGCTTAGAATTTATAATCCAGAACATTAGTAATGAAAAAGTTTAAATCAGTTAGGGTGGTTTTTTTGTTGTTTTTTTTTTTGTTTTTTTGTTTTTGAGCAATTGACACAAAATATCCAGAGAACTTCATTAAAGTGTTTTTTTGTTTTTTTGATTGTTTTTTGCTGGTTGCATAATTATTTAAAATACTGGAAGATGTTTGTACATTAACTATATAACCTATTTAATTTCTGTAAGCTATAACTATGTAGAGCTAGCATGAAGTAAAACAAATTCTTCACCCTTCTGTAGACTTTACCACAGTAAAACCTTTTTTGTGGGGAGTAACATGCTTATGTCTTTCAATTGTAGAATAATACTGCCCCAGGAGCAATGACACGGCGCAACACATATGTTTGCAGTGAAAGAACCACCGCTGACAGGCATTCAGTGATACAAAATGGCAAGGAAAACAGGTAGATGAAATGTCTTAAGTTTTACGTTACTTGTCTTCACATTTCCAAAAAGTTGTAACATCTAACTTTAAAAAGTGTTATTCTAAAGCAATTCCTTATGGAAGGTGAGTAAAAATCTCCAGGTCTTGAACACATGTAAGTATGTTTATTTTATATACTTAATTCACATAGTCTTTGTACTTAGATTCTAAAAGAAAGATCCTGATAGGTTAAGTATATTTCATACTTACACAGCTTATATTTTTATCAGTGGCTAATGTCTTTGACCAAACAACATGTGCTTGCAGAAGAGGTTTTTTCACATCAAACTACAAAGTCCATCTCTCTTTGGCCAATGTGTGTTTATATTTTAGTCTAAATTGTGCTTGCAGCTGTGATTACTCAGAATAACTCTTTTCTACAAAATCTCAGAAATTTAGAAGGCCATTACCTTCAATAATGATATCCTTGTAGTCTCATTGCTTCCCAGCATTTGCAGAATTTGTCTTGGAAGGGC
>JAVCKT010029798.1:0-13539 GCA_032273925.1 Rhynchotus rufescens | reverse complement strand
ACTAGTTTTTCTGTCATCAATAATACTTCCTGTACAAATTCAGCATGCGTATTAATATATTTCATATCCAACTTACCAGACTAAATTGCTTGTTGTACGAAGCGTACATATGAGATGCCATCATCTCCACTGTGGTTAATTTCTGAGGTTGAAGCAAGGAGTTTAATCTGTCTACAATACTAATATCCAGTTCACAAAACACTGGGCTTAACTTTATTTGTAGCTCTGCTTTTTGTGGAACAGAGCTTAGTCTCCCTTGAGTACTCTAAGGAAAAAAAGAAAAAAAAAAGGCAATATAATGAAAAAAAGGAAAATCAATACAATGAAATCAATTTTAAGCAACAATTGTTAAGGCCTTTCAGTTCTACAGAAAGGTATCTCTTCCCTTAGTATCAACAAAATCGAATAAAGAATACTACATACGAACTGATTTTTATCTCCCACCTTACCTGAGGTCCTCTATTATCTGAGTGCTTATAATGAAGCTGGAGGCATGGCACAGCATGAGAATCATTTTTTTCTTTAGAATGAAATGTCAACAGCTACGGAATAAAAGAGATTTTAAAGAATTAATGGCCAAGGAGGAAAGAGTAGTCAAAGGAAAAGATATTTATGACATTTTACCTAGACTAAACAGAAGGCAATGGAATGTTCAAGTTAGGCAATAGAACCCTGGGGCCACTGCCAGTTCACCCAGTTGGTGAGACCTTTTACCAGACCACTTTGATTAGCAAAGAAGTTAGGACTGTAATGACTACCTAAAAAAATCTTTCCATTGTTTAACTCTGTGACACTGGTTTTTGAAAACATGTATTTTAATACAGATCTGTGTAAACTGTATTTACTATTTAAGTTCGGCTGCTTAATACCAATTCTGCCCGGCATGATAGCAGTCTGGTTCACTATCTGAACCTCCAATCAAAATATTAATTTGTAACTTAAAACCACATAGTTACTGTAACATAGTTATTTAAAAGTCTTAACAGTTTTAATATTTCTTCTATGAAGAACTTTTTAACATACCTCTGTATAGTGAGGCTGAAGGGAATGAGAATCAGTAGAGAAAAGGCATTCCAGGAACTCCATTTCCCCAATGGATAAGTCAGTACTGAAGCTTCGAGAGGCAGACCTTTGTCTTTGTTCATATGAAAGTTTGATGCCAGTACCTAAAAATCTGTCATAAAAAAGTAGAAATGTAAATATGTATAAAGCTAAACTTTCTTTAAAACAAACAAACAAACACTTCTAATTACAGCAGATTCTAGCACTGGCAACAAAGATAAAGGAACACACTTACGATGTATATTCAATAATGGCCAGTGTAGAGGAACACTACTTTATACGTCTAACTTCAGGAGCAATTCAACTGAGGCTGGACATCTAGCCCAGATTCAGCAAATGTAGATTACATGTATGCATAAAACAAACAAACAAAATGTCTCCAAAAATATGCTACAGCATTCACTGTACTCCTGGAAAACTTTTCCCTGTCTTTTTATCTTGCTCACACTTACTTGAAAACCATACTGATAACCTGTTTTGCATTAAATAAAAATCTAAGCTCCTCCAAAACTCTTTTTCTTGAAAAAGAAGGTCTTTTGTTGTCACAGAAATAGTCCTACAAAATACAGATACTTCTAAAGAAATCCTTTAGATCGTTGTCCTGAGTTTGCAAATTTGTGTGGACAAAATTGCCTGGATTTGATTTCTCTGTACTAGAAAAGATATAGGTAGGGTTCTAAGCTTATCTTTTTTTTCCTCTCTCTCTCAGTCTCTTTTCTTTTTTCTTTTCTTTTTTCATGAATCAGCCTTGGACAGCAAGTTTCAAATTATTTTGAAATTAACAAAAACGTCTTACGCAGATCAAAGAATTAAGTGACACAATTCCAATGGAAATAATCTATTCAAGCTTATTCAAAAGATACTTTTTCTTTATTAGATTTATTAAGAAGCAAAGTTATACCTAAGGTGATCATGGGAACAAGCTTCTGCAAATACTTCTCGGAAGGACAGAAAATCTTCTGTTGAAAACTTAACTGGCTCAATCTTTTCTATTCGGGTAAAGAAATCCCGAGCCATTGGTGTCAATGGATTAATATTCAGTGAACTTTCAGGTGGGGGTAAAGGGTCAATGTGCAGTACAGATACTGAGAAAGTTCCCACTGCCAGTCTAAAAAGAAGCTCAGGCCTGGATTCATCCACTGAAACAGATCTGGATGGAATAGCTGAAATACAAAATTAAGTTCAAGTAATTTTTCAGTAAAAACACATACATAACATCATCTCATTTGTGATTTTCATTTCTTTTCACCAAGTCATGGAGTAACATTTTATTTCCAGAATTATCCGGAGATCACAATGCAAAGCAGCATTAACTTACACGTCCTTCTTAAGGAAGCCTGGTGAACCACATTGGCTGCAAGTGAAGAACCTCTCGGTGGTTGCAGCTCTTGTTTGTTACGATCAAGAAAATCACCCCAAGTTGGTTGAAGCTAAAATAAAAATATATATGACCTTAAATTTGTCAAAAAAAAATGTTTACAAACATGAGATGTAACAAAAATAATGTGAAAAAAACAAAACAGAGGTGGCTGTGTGTGACAATCAGCAACAGACCACTACATAGCAAGTTACCACTAAGTTACACAATGTAGATATGCTTTACTTTCGGCTGCAAATCAATTCTAAACAAGTTTACACACATATTTTTAAAGCAAAACAGAGTTTCTCTCTCACTAAGCACAGGCTTTCTTTTTTCTCTGTAGAAAGCAAAATTGCTCCCTACAGTTCTCAAGAAAAATACTTGGGACATAATAGATTTGAGAAAGATGGAGATAATTAATAGAGTTACTTTGTGTTTTTTGAAGACTAAAGTAACACACAATTTCATACTTTTCATTGACACCGATTTTACCATCTATACTACAAAAACATCAGGCATGGAGTTATAAATAGAAGTAAAAGCTTTTTTCATAAGTAGGCTATGTAAGTATCAAGGTATTTGAAAACAAATGCCTTCCATCTCCTGTCTCGGGACTCAAACAGATAAGAAACTTTCAAAGACAGTTTTCCTTTACAATTAGCAGAAATAATCTGCTACAAACACCTGTACACCTTTATGTCAGGTGGAGAATGATTTTAGGGCTATAAATACACATTAAAAGATGCCAGACAACAGTTGGTCTAGAATTTTGCAACAGTTCCTGGTACTGCACAGGATATTTATGTAACAGTTCCAGAGAAAAATCTCATTCCAAAATGGTTTTAAATGCACTTAATACTATACCACAGTAGCGCTCAGAGGAGATCCTGCTGGTGTAGTTGTGTATGTACTGGTCAGAGACAAGTCTAGATCCATAGTTGGAGGGTCTCCGAGCGGCGGAAGGGAGGAGAGGCTGTGAGACATGTCCATTTCAGCCATTGAGAAGAAAACTTCCTCTTCTATTTAAAATCATAGATATCAAAATGTGAATTATTTTCCTATCAAATTATTAACTACAATTTTAACAGAAATGTATTTGCAACTTCAGAAATCTAATTGCTAGGTATAATATTAACCAGCTCAGCATATTACTTTCAGTAGTTTCAAATTCTCTCACTTCAATGCTGGAATTACTTAAGATTATGAATATAAAGAAAAAAACAAAAACAAACAAACAAACAAAAAACCACTGAAAAACTATCAAATGCCTCATTTTCATCTTCAAGTATCTTCAAGTTGCCATATATTAATACACGTCTCATTTTCACGGAAAGATTAGTAAAGAAATTATGGGAACAAGAATATAAAAATCTGAGCAATAAACGATTATTCTGTATTTATTTCTTATTCATTTAAAAAGATCTTACCACATGTGTATTTACCTTGTTGAACAGCAATGTTCTCAACATTTTTAATATAATCCCCAATCTAGTCTAGTCTAGTACCTAAAGTTAGGCCTTACATTTTTATTCATGTTTAATTCATGAATAATTTATTCAAGTTCAATTCCTGTCATATAATGCATTATTCTATGTCAAACTTCTTTTGCTATTTTAGTAAGAAAGATTAAAAGCTGAACAAGCAATTTGTACAGCCTAAACAAGAGGTTGTTTGCTATGCTGCAGCATCTTTAATACTCGCCACGACTCGAAGGCGTTCTGGCAGTCTCCGTCTCATAGAAGCTTTGCTCAGATGATGCTCCTGCAGATAAAGACTCTTTTCTTAAACAACGTTTCAATTCCATCTGAATCCGATACTCATCTTCCTGTTGCATTGGTCGGTTTTTCCTGTCTTTATTTGACAATTCCATCCTGCTTAGGCTCTCTGAATTAAAAAGAGAGAGAGAAAACTTGCTATTACTTCTTTACCAAAATAACAGGAAAATTCAACAAATCTAATTTTAAAAATACTTCTAAATATAAAAAAATACACGAGCAACTTCTCTTTGGTAATTTTCCCTGTGTCTTGTCCTATTCCATGTTTACTTCCCAAACCTTTTTATTACCGAGATCTTCATTACAAACATGTATCTGTTTGCAACTGTGCAACAGAGCAAACGTGCAACAGTGTGCAAATGAAACCAGTAAGTGGGTTATATCCAAGGCAGAGGAGTTGCAAAGTGCTTTGTTAGAAGCAGATCTAAATAAACAGTAAGTTTACTACAGCACTTTCTTTTCCTTTTCAAAAAACTTGTTTGCCTGCAAGTTTCCTTTGCAGATCATCTAAATACTTATTTAACAGTTAGAGAATGTGCACTTGCCTGGTCCAGCAATAGCTGCTACCATGTCCAACAGAAGATGTACCTGCCTTGGTGACAGAAATAGATGCATGGAATCTATTTGTCCATCTACATCCAACTTAAAAATAAAAATAGAATAATATGTTATTTTCATCAACACAACACTTAGCAATTTTCTTTAAAACCAATCAGCAACTAGCTGCTGCTGTACAGATTCACCGTGTCAGACAGCTGAATGCCTAATCTTTCCTTTCACTGTTTCTGTTATCTGTTCTATGCTTCCTTTACACATGCTACAGACATTATGTTCTTAAGGATACAGTGCAATATCCTCACCTTCTTCTAAATGCCAAGAGCTGGAAATTCAAGTGCATATTGCTTCTAACTAAGAGATTTTGGTAGCTTGTCAGGATAATTGTAGCACTGACTGTTTATTTGCTCATACTAAGACATAGGTGCCTAACAGGAAAATTGAAGATGATCCCTATGCTGGTAACAGTTTTGCCTCTTTAATAATTTCTTAAGTAAGTAACAGTAGAAAGTCAGTATTATGGACTAAATACAAAATCCTGAAATCAACAGGCCTCAAGAGAATCACATGCCTCAAGGCCTCCTCTGAAGGAGGCCTTAGAATTTGCAAGGATTCTCTTGAGAATTTCTCATTAGTAAACTAATACAAACATAATCTCTTTTCTTGAACAGTGGAATGTTTACAGGAGCCTAATTTTAATATGATATATTAAAAAAAAAAACATTTTTTCTTCCTTTAAGAGCAGTTTAAGTTAAATTTATCTTAATGACTTGAATAGATGTAATTTTCAATAGCACAGTCCTGTATGCCCAGATGTACATCCATTATCACTCATGAAAAATAGACATGCTGGGGAATGCATTTATATGAAAAAAAGCTTTTGTCTATACAGACTTCACAGGAATGTTTACAAAAAAAAAGAAAAGGATGGAGGAGGGAATAGTAAATGCTCATCTAGTTATGTGTATATTGTTTCCTCCTAGCTTTTCCTTTCCTTAGGAAAAGTGGAAGAATAAAAAAAGTTTTTCATACTTGACATGAATACACTGTCTTTTGTTGTTTACATACTTGAACATATGCTGCATTCAAAAGAGTTCCCACATAGTTTTGTCTCAAGATCTAAAACCTCTTCATTTATTTATAAATACGAAAATCCCCTGCCCACAAGGTACTTGTAGGAAAAGAGTGCATCCATTTCTTCTGTTAATATTTCGTGCTATTTCCTAAGAATTTCATAACCTTCTCCAGACAGTATAAAGATGTCTTAACATACTGTATTGGTTTCAAATACATAGAACGTTTAGTTTTCATAGAAAAGTAGGAAATTCAATAATAAAACATCTGTCCCCTTCAGAATCTTACAGTTCTTTTTACACAGCAAAACCAAAAAATCCTACATGACTATTAATTTAGCTAAAAAACTGGAAAAGATGACTAACCTTTGCTCCAGGAAGTACTTCATTTTGCTTTAATGTCAAGCTCAACTCCATTCTCCCCATCAGCTTACTGATCTGCACAGGGTCGGAGGGAGTAATTTCTGGTAAGTTCCGTGTTAACTGGGGATGTGGCTCGTAAGTGATTTTTGGATTCCAGCTAGGTGAAAGCTTTGGTTCAGCTGCCTTAAAATGTTAAGGAGAAAGGAATAAGAAAGTATCCCAATTCCAATCAAGAAACCTAAAACACACATTTCAAATAAGTTTATCACAGAAATTATAGTTTTACTCAAATATAAATTTGAAGCAGTACTAAGAAACAGATTGATAACCATGAAAGAAGCAAAGCACTTGCAATATGAAACATCAGGACTCTGCAAAAACGGGATGCAAGTTTCCACATAATATTGAAGCAGAGAAGACTTCCAAGCGTTAAAGTTGCAACCAGACTCCATCTTAAGTTTAGCTCAGTCCTGAAGCCACCATTTCTTTCCCCCTCCTCAAAATCAACAGGAACAGATTATTAAATATATATCAAAAACAGATCTAATAAATTAAATCCCTGTATCCTTCACACAGAGTCTAATGTGTGCAACCACATTTTATCACTAATCACTTTACATTCATACATAACTTATTTCATTTTACCAGCTGTGTAGCTGAGCAGACTGGGGAGGACTTTGCTGATGCAGGAAACTCATCCCAGAAGAAAGAGACACCTGAGAGATGAAGCAACTTATGAGCAAAGGCTGTGGGCTGATGCACGTTAATTCCAGAGCATTCATCTGCAGTTTCGTCACAGTACATCGTTCTGGGAGACAAAAGCAAGGAAATAAAGATGATAGGAACGCATGCAAGTTTTCACCTTTACTGGGGCATCTGGCTTCTAATCTTAAGTTTTTACATGTTCTTTTTCTTAAGACTATTTACAATGCCATTGACTGTCCTGACAGAATGAGAATAGGACTGTCAATAATCTGGGAATGGATGGAAATCTTGTCCTTTTTTCACAGGACGTCATATGACAATTGTTACATGCCTCGGGTGTGAATACACCCTAGTACTTATGTCAAATTTAATCATGAAGTGAAGGAGTCTGACCTACACTACTATTCATGTTTCTATTAGGACACATACAACTCTTACTTCAGAATCTGCCCTCTAATATTTTTTTGGTGCTTAAAAGCACCATGGTACTTTAAGGTAACACTGTGGTGAAATGAGAGATTTTTACATTAAAACATTACATTTTTACATTTTACTTTATGCTGAGCAATAGCATAAACAGTTAACTCTGAAATATAATCAAGTCTCTGCATCACAGGACTTTCAGAAGGAAAACACACTTTTCCATAAATGGAATATATCAAACATCTAAAAAACAATGTGGTATTTAACAGCTTGTTTCATTCTATTTTTTAAAGCACAGAAAAAGGTTTTGGCAAGAGATTTCCACAAAAAATTAATAAAGAAGTCCTACTGACATCCCTCCTGAACACAAAGCTTGAAATTTATAAATGCTTACTTAGAAACAAATACATTTCATTAGTACTGCACAGTAAAAATCGATGTTATTTATCCAGTGCAGACAGAAGACAAAAGTTTACACTATCCCATCAAAGGAATACTTTAATAATATGCACAGTGATATGTTAAAAGTATTTATGGAATATTAGGTGGACTCTTCTGGAAGTTCACAGAAGACCGAAAATCTCACATTTTTTCAGGGCTGTTAAAGTATGTTCAATAGGTACCAGAGGAATTTTTATGATATTAGATGTCTTTTGAGTTAGGGCGTGGTCTGATTTAACAATAATGGCCACTGGTACTGGAATATTTCTGAATTTGTATTCATTCATCTTTGGAAAAACAGGGAACTCTTCTGAATAATCTTACATTTATGTTTAGCTTAATTTTTTTTAAGTGGAAATTAGAGGGAAAGAGTATTCACTGGCATCATAAGAAAAGGAGGTCTCAAAGAGGATGTTCAAGATTTAGGGTCTGATTATACAAACATGCACATTTGTAATATAATATATATTGCACATAAAGAAGCAAAAAAAGATCATTCTTAAATAAATAAATAAATAAATACCTTTCTACTCGGATTTCAAGTGCACTTCCACTTTTAGAGTTTTCCGGCACATGTTCAATTCGCAGAACAGTATCTAAAAACGTAACTTTCACTCTTCTTAGAACTTAAATGAGAAAACAGAAAAGTACCACATAGGCAGTTAAGTTGCTCAATGATAGCTTCTATTAACAAAATGAAAGGTTGTTTTCTACTGGAAGAGATCTCAGTATTTATTTCATTGGAAATTTCTGTTCAGTGTTAAGAAACAGTTAAGTAACAGTTAAATTAACATAACAGGACTTCAAATGACAAAGTTAAGTGCTCATTAAGTGTCCATATATATCTCATACAATTCAGAGGAGCTTTTGTGCATAGACACATGCTTACATTGTTTATACAGCTCCATGTAAATAATCCTCAGAGAAGACACCTGCTTCACGGTATATACCTGCTTCATACCCAAGTTAATAAACTCTGATGTAGCTTTGAATGTTTACTTCTATTTCCAGATTTGATTCTAAATATTTTCATAAGTTTAGTATCTCAGCACTATGCTCCCATGCAGTATGTGGTACTGAGCTTTTTATTTATTCCACTTAAATTAAACAAAGCAAAATTGAGTTGGCGAAGTGAATCTAATTAGATGGTGAAATTATTAAGAAGCACTTGTCATAACAGGTCAGTTTTGTTTAAAAATACCCCTAACAAAAAAAAAAAAAAAAAAAGAAAAGGCAGCCTACTCTGTCTTGCTCTCAGCAGCAGCACCAATGAGAACAGTTTAAGTTTACGTGATGAACTAAAACTGGCAGAGCTGAGACTAAGGCATCTTGCCAACCATTCAAATGCAGATGCATCTGGATTTCTTCTGGTCAAAATATAGGTCAATTTGGCTCCAAAGAAAGGTTCATTCTGTACACTGAGGAAAGAATATATATGTGGGCTTTTTTTCTCCCTTTGAAAACAGGAACAATTATCCTGCCTTCCTATTTAAATTTTACAAGACATTGTGAACAAATGAAAATTTATGAGAGAAGTTATGGCAAATGAGATCCAATTTGGTAGTACTGAGGTACATCATAAGCAGATTTAATTGAAAACGTTTGTTCAAGCTTGCACAATAAACTCATACCTGTTTCAATAGTTTCTGCAAATTTCTCGAGTCCTTCAAAAGGCTGGGACCCTTCTCCTTGTTCATCTGTCAATTTTTGGCTAAGACACTCTTTTGCGAGCTGCATGCTACTCGTCATAAAACTTGACCAGTACATAGGCTCAGAGCCAGATGCTGCAGAAAAAGAGAAGTCTTAATACATTTGACTGTGTGCATTTAAAAAAAAAAAAGTATTATAACACATTTGACATTTAGAAAATAGTTTAAACAAATAAGAAAACAGATGTATCCATTTACTTGCACAGTCTCTTTATGGATTCAACTCTTATGAAATAGCTTTAATCTGAAATTTAATCTGTAATCTGTATTGTAAACAATAGCTAAGACTGTATGGGTAAGATTCTGATATTTGAAAATTCAGTACAAACAAAACTAAAGCAGGGTTAAGCATAATCAGCCTTCAGCACTTAAAATGAAGGGCTTAAAGGCTTAAATTAATCCATTTGTAAAGATACTTTAATAGTACCAGAATGATTTTGCAGACAAAATCAAAATTGAATCAAAGAAATAATTCTATTTAAAAAGTTATTCTAAGGTGTTTAGTCCATTTGAAGTAAATCCTAAACTAAGAAAGAATAAGCAAGTTGTAAAATGTAATCTTACTGAATCTAACTTAGATCTTAAGTAAAACATGTTTTAAATATCTAACACAGAAATGAAGTAATAACTTTTAAAACAATTCATTAACTATATGAGAACACAACACACATTAAAAAAATGCTTTTTTTCTGCATGACTTTTAAAGCAGTCTACCATCCTAACTTAAATTCTAGACTAAACTACATTTTTTTATCTTGATGACTCAGTTAAATGGTAGAGGTCACACCATTTTGATGTTACATTGTAACATCAAGTATAATCAACTGTGATTTTATTAGAACTGCTTAAAAGTTACTTGAAAAATGAAGGAAGCTGGAATTTATGCAGTTCTTCACATCTTTATATTGTATTAAAACCAAAATATTTTCTTATACCATCTTTACACTATAAAAAAAAAACCCTCAAATTTAAGTCCTTCAGACATATATTCAAAAATCTCCACCCACTGAGAATAATTAAAGGTCCCACATGTGATATAATAACACATCTTAACAGAATACCCCAAGCTTTGATTGAAAACTTAGGACAGTCTACTATAGATCAGCGATACATGGACACAAAGAAGCTAGAAGAGATGAGATAACCCTTTCAACATTGTTATCAAATGTTACAGTACTTAGCATGTACATAGCATTTACAGTGCTTAAAAAGCCATGGTTTTACAGAGGCAAACAAAATGCATTTGATATTGTCCAAATATACAAAAAGATGCACCATCTACCCTAATGCTGCTGAAGAAAGACAAGATCTCACTACAACTCTGCAAAATCTCACTGCATTGTGTTATCCTATAGCCACCTAACAAGTAAGGTGCACAGCTACTAGCACTCACTGAGCAGCATTTGGCATTCTATACACACAGAACATGGCTAACAAAAACTTCCTTCCACACAAGACTTTAAAGAATTATTTTCACATTTATATGTCTGAAATGATTTGGAAGAAGAGGCACAGTACTTCTATATAAACTTTTTTTTTTTTTAATAAACTTTTCAAGTTATTTAATAGAACAACGTTATTCTCTGTTGGAAATGCACATAAGTTAAAGAATGCTTTAAAAAAGAACTAGGAAGGATTAGGGCAAGCATAGCCTTTGCCTTTGAAAAACACTAAAAAAATCTCCATATGGATAATGAAGAAACAAGCATACCAAGTCTTGGTCTTGGCCTGAAGACCATCTCTAATCCTTTTACTTCCAATGCACAGTTATCTTGCAGCAAGGATCCCCATGGAACAGATAAGGAAATTGACTGGATGAAGCCATCTGTGACTTCCAGAGGTGCATCTACAGACTCCAGGATTTCATTCAAACACTGAAAGAGGAGAATCAGAAGAATCACTTCCATCATTTTGTGCACTATAATAACCAATGGAACATACAGAGGATGTCAAAAAAGAATTACACTTACATAATCAATAAACTGGATATTTCTCAGTATTTTGATTCTGTCATAATTGGGTCATATTAATTACTGTGCTTTTAATATAATACAGATTAACATGTGGATAGCTGAATATTCTGTTCAGCTATTTACAGTATATCAAATCCTATTACGTTACTTTAATATGCACTGCAGCACTGCCCAAGTTAATCTATTCTTTTCCTGATAATTCTTGAAGCAAGTTGAAAAATAGCAGACAATAAAAATGCAAGAAGTACCTGGTTTCTGTGGCTTAAGTATTTCACTGGATGTAATGTAATCCTCGTAATACATACAATGGAACTAAAAAAAAATCCATTTTCACTGTACTTCATGTTTGCCATTTCTAAATCAGATTTTAATTACTTCAAGGTAATATTAAGCTCTAATAAGAAAAAGTAAGAATGAAAGCCAGATGCCTGACCAGTGCTCTACAGACACTGTTCCTTTATTAGAACTCTTCACAGCAGCATTATTAACCTAGGTACAAACAATCATACTGCTCTAGGAAACACACAACATTCATGAAGTGAAATGGATGAGAAAAATGGAATACTGTCCAAGCAGTACTTTTTTTCAAGTAAGTATACTCTTCCTATTAAATGATTACATATTTGGGAATAATAATAATCATCATCATCATCATCCCTGTAATTTATGTTCCTAATCAGAAGTTCAGCAATTTCAATTTCAACTAAGTAAGAAGTTCTATGCTGCTCAAACAACATAAATCAGTCTCAACCACACACCAAACTGAGTAAATAGAACCCCAATCAAGACTGTGGCTTTAATATTAGGACCTAAGGCTCATTAAGCCAGCAGGTATAGTTTTGACTTCACCATTTTGACTAGAGGCATACTTCAAACACCCAAATTCAACAATGAAAGTTTAAAAAATAGCCATTTGAAAGTATTTTACAAGTCATTTCTAATTATTTTTAATTTACTAAACTTACAAAGAATCTTTTTAAAGGAAAATGAACAAGAACACTTTAGACACAGAGGGAAATGAAAAACTTCTGTCTCCAATTACAATTACAGAGATGGCAATATCTGACAAGGCAAAAGAAGATGCAGCAAGAAAACTGGAATATTTGAAAATATCATATATTTAAATTACTTTAGCTTATATGCATTAGTTTTTCATTAAACAAAGTTAATTCTCAAAAAAAGATTTTGAAAAAATCTAATCTCTTTCTGCTACTAACAAACATAGAAATTACTTTACAATATTATGTATTTCAAAATAAAATTTATCGTCTAAAAGTAGAAATTTCAAAATGTTCTATAGTGAAATTAATTCATAAATTATTGTTCCTCTAAAGCACCGATTAGAGCATTCTAAATGAAATGTTAAAATTGAGGCTCTATCTTCACATCAGGACTTGTTTCCACATCTTTGATTGAAAGCTGGAATCACAGTAATATCGTCAACACAGTACTATATTACGTACATTCAAATTCAACCAACAACATCATAAGCTAGTTTTTTTTTTTTTTTTGAGTAGTCAGGTCTCAGGAGACTAAGAGGTTACCTGAGAATAGCTGAGGCCATTAAGGCCTCTCTACAATCTGCAAACACACCAACAGCACCGGCTAGAATATCTACAATACTCCAACGAACAAAGTATCCACAGTATGGATAAGACAATGTCTGTCACCACAGCCACTCAGGTGATTCATGTTGAACAAGCTGACAATGACAGGATAAATAAATAAATAAATGAATAAATAAATAAGTAGAAGAGAGCTGTAATACTTCCATGCTTCCGCAACATCTGTTTTTGCAATCTGTCATACGTGAGAGTCACATGCCCAGATCCTCCGACACGTCGAGCGCTATTTACAAGCCAGAGAGAAAAATGCTGATCTCCAAATGGGGACGGTATCCTACACAGTGCTGTATATACACTTAATCACTGAGAAAGCATATTTAACTTCATTTAGTACTGCTCGTTACTGCTGCTCATTACTGCTGCTGTTTCAGTGTTTACTTTTTAAATAAAGTCAGTTTGTTTAGAGAAAATCGCTCTGAGATCCACTAGATGGCATTGCAATTCTGTTAAAGAGTAACAGCCTGCTTTCCTTCCT
>JAVCKT010029796.1:0-14017 GCA_032273925.1 Rhynchotus rufescens | reverse complement strand
ACCCTAAGATATTCAGTTAAGCCTGAAACATAACAGATCATATTATAAGGATATATTGAAGACAATTAGGATATAGTCAAGATAACGTGTTCTGGAAGCTCACCTCTTTTCATAAGTGTGACAGTTTTGCTCTTTAACCTTAAATCATTGCTGGCTATATCCCTTGGAATTTAGTGACAAAAATAGGCCAAAAAAAAAACCCCTTCAATTTTTCTTCATAAAGACAGAACTCCATGAGGCCTCCCTATTTTTTGGTATACTTTGATGCACAACTTTTGTGTTCTAAAAAAAAACACAAACAAACAAACAAAGAAAATCTCATAATTGAGAGTAACCTAGTTTTAGGATAAGCTGGATTTTTTAAGCTTGTTTCATTGTTGCAGTTCCACTATACTAACTGTACTGGCTATAGAAAAAGAACATTTGGAGGCTTGCATAAACAAGTAATCATAGAGTAAAGTCACTCACAAAATTGCCAAATCTCACTTAGGTGTTTTTGCAGCACATTCTGATGCTTCATTCCTCACTGAAATTTTAAAAATAATTTGTAACTTTTTTTTCACTGCATTTAGTCACACAATAGGATACAATGTTAAATTCAGCCCATCAAATCCCACTCCTTCGATTTAGAGATTTAGAAATCTTCTTGATTTAGAACCCCTACAGCAGTGCCCTCTCTCAGGGGTCCTGCTCCTGCTGGCCCATTGCAGCCTGCGCAGACCAGAGATGCCCCCAGTGCAGACCCTCCACTCGCTTCTCTCAGCAGCTTCTCCCAGTGCCCCACATAATCTACTCCCCCTGGCAGGACTAGCACGGTGCGGGGGGGAGGCAGCCTTCCCTCCCTCTTTCCCCATAACAACATGAAGTGCCATGTTACTTGGACTGGTTACTGGAGGATGCATTTATGCCAGAACATACAAATTGCCAGGGATTGCCAGAAAACGTTGAGTTGTAGAGTAACAGGAATGGCTGGGAATGGAGTCAGGTTCAGGAAAGTCTAGTAATGGATTTTTCCTTAGGTGACAGCTCGGGGACAGTCGCTATCACCCATGTGCTCTAGCTGTTCTAGTCTAACTGATCAGTCAGCTCTGCTGAGGATGGCCAGATTTCAAGAACTAGCTCAACAAAAAAGGTTTCACAGAGAGCAGGTAGCCCAGCAGTCCTGCACTGGGAATCCTTGCATGCCCATCCAGATTGCTTACTTTGCTGCCCACATCACTGCATTGTAGGCACCTACCAATACGAACTAGGCAATCAATAATCATTATCTTTGCTTCTTCTTCTAGCGTCGAGAAGTTGCAAAGACAGTTTTCTGTCTGGTTGTGATTTTTGCTCTTTGCTGGTTCCCTCTCCATCTGAGCAGAATTTTGAAAAAAATGGTGTACAACGAAAGAGACCCTGGCAGATGTGAACTACTCAGGTACCCTATTTTCTTATATTAAGAAAGTGTAATATAAATGCAATATAAATATAAATGTAGCACATTGGAGATTATATAATAGATGTCGTTACGCATGTAACCCATGTCTGAAGAACTGATGGTATTTTCTGATTTTTTTTCCACATCCTTCTCTTTTCAGGGACTTCTGCTGTAATGGGTTACAAAAAATACAGTAAATGTTGTCTGATGCTATTGCAAGCACTTTCCTCTTGCTTTTGTGAATTTCTGTGAGACAGGTTATCCCAGATATGGCATGGTAAAAGATTAGATTGAAGGAGCTAGTTGACAGGCAATAGTTTCTTTGACAGAACCTAGGACAGAGACTGTAACCAAAAATAGCACAGACGCAGTGACAGTATAGAGAGTTTAAATGTTTTGTTTATTCTTTTGTTGCCTAGTTTCTTGCTGCCACTGGACTATATCAGCATCAACCTGGCAACCATGAACTCTTGTATAAACCCAATAGCTCTCTATTTTGTGAGCAAGAAGTTCAAAAACTGCTTCCAGGTAAGATACTACTGAGGAGATTTTAGATCTAATTGATGAAATCTATTAAACCATTTATTTACTATCCATTTTCCTCAGTTGTGAAGAGAGACATGTAAAGGAATGAAGGGTTATAAACTATCCAGTTTATCAGCTCGTAGGTCACATAGTACACATACCAAACTGGGAGCTGAAACTATCCTCATTATCTGAAATGCTAAACCAGTAAATAAGCTTGACACAGTCCTCATCTGTAAACAAGCACTGAGATAGTCATGCTCTTGTTAAGTACTGTTTATCTGCACGTGGTATGCACATGAAGCAGAATTGGTTTGATAATGTATTTCCCACTCTGGGGGAGGACAAAAAACATGCACAGAACATACCCAATCTGCCTGCAGTTAAACAATCACATCCTGATTAAAATTTTCAGGCCTGAATACCAAAGTTAGACACCTGAGTTGACTTTGGCAATTAAATAAGCACTATGTCTTTTACCTGCATTTTTCCAGTTCCAACACAGGAAAACATATTACAAGGCTAAGTTTCCTTATCACAATGTCTAGGCAGTTTCACCAACAGAGACACATAGGAAGAAAGTAAATAAGAGTAAACAGTGGAGAAGACAATGGTGAAAGGGAAGACTGAAGTAGTTTTATCTGCAAAGAAAAAAAAAAACTTTCCAAAAAACTTTCCAGCTATGAATAGCTGATATGAGCTTTTGAAAAATACAATAATTGATTAAAATAGATTTGCTATCTTTTGATAGTTCATTAGAAGAATTATTTACATTTTATGACAAAATTTTATGACAAATTAAATTTTATGACAAAAATTTTATTGGGGTGTGGCATTCTCTCTTCACCTAGAACAACCTGTTCACAAAGGATATGTTGGCAAACTGCATAGGGTTGCAGAATCATGCTAATTTTTTTTCTGTTATTAATTTCCAGTCATGTCTTTGCTGTTGCTGCTCTCAGTCTAAAAGTCTAGTGACTTCAGTGCCCATGAATGGAACAAGCATCCAGTGGAAAAATCAAGAACTAAATCACAATACAGATCGCAGCAGCCATAAAGACAGCATAAACTGAAAATTAAGGACTCTGGCATCACTTCAGAATGAAAGAGGAAAAAGAAGTCACAAGAAAGCTATTTTAACAGGCAGCCCGGTGCGTGTTTCATACAACAGCACCAATTCGGAAGTGTGCACCTTGTATATAATTCAGAGGTGCAAGTAGGTTGTCTATAAATGTGATGAAACTGAGATCCTCTGGATGGTAATTCTGTCTCTGAAAATTATATCAGTATGTTTATAAAACCAAAAAGAATGACTTGAACCACACACGTGGTTTGCTCTTCTGAATCAAGCAGGAACTGTCTTGTATTTCTGACTGGTACACACTTTTTTACCTGATTGCCACCTAGAATTAATCACCATGGAATTTTTCAGACGGTATCAATACAGAATATGTCTATGACTGCATATTTTATCTCTACGTATTTCTCTTTTATTTGTGCTGGATATAGTGCCTACACCAGGATGTTTTGCATGCTGCTCTTCTGTTGTTGTTGTTGTTGTTGTTGTTTGTTTGTTTGTTTCAAATTCAGGTTTGAAAATGTGTTGGTTCACACCAGTATTTTACTTACTTATTACTAGTCGGGACATTATTTGGGCAGTTCACATCTGTAGCACTTCAATACTCAAAAACAGAAAAAGACCATTCAAAATGGCACCAACATTTGGCACTTAAACACGGGTTAATGCCAAAATCAAGGTATTAATAACACAGTCCTAAACTGTGTTATTTATTTGGATGTTCTCTATGAAGATATTCTAGAGCAGCAAAAAGAATGAGAAATGTCCACAGAGGGGCATCTTACCGTTTGTTTCTAATCAACCACCATGATAATTCTTAAACTATATGTACCTATTGATCTGTTTAGACTATAGCTGCTTTAAATATAAATTGAAATGAGGGCTAATGGAATACAGTGAAACATTATCAAAGCAGTCCAAAGAGTTTTAAGAATGTGATTACTGTCATAGCACACTATTTAAATGGATAGAAAGTTATAGTCATAGTGGAACTACGACTATATGGAAGTCTGTAACAGTTGCATGTGCATAAGGGTATCTTGTACCTTATGCTAGGAGAGCTTTTTGTCCTACTGTCACAAAAGTTAAACACTTAAATGGGTTTTTTATAGTTTACTAGAATTATTAACCATACAAATGCTATCAATAATATATAGAAAAAAAATTGCTTGTGTACATGTAAACAAGTGATGTAGTTTTCCATTCATTATGGTTACAGGGCAAGAGATTGAGTGTTAGGCTACAAAAAAAAAATAGGTAGCCTTTTATTAAATAATGGGATTAGTGTGATATAGTGTATAATATGCCTCCTACACGGCATGCCTCCTACTGCATGGAGATTTATAGCATCTGTTGTGCAAGACTGAGAAGCTGTAACTAAAACTACATGAATTTGAGTTAAAATACTAGTGCCTACAGTGACTTCTGCTGCACAAGTTTTCCAAATGTTTACATACACAGAAATATTCTAACATTTATTAAAAATAATTCTTTAGTTTATGTATTTTTGTGTGCTTTTGTCTCTATGGCATATATGCATGTATAGATACATATTTATGATAATATGCTAAAGTCTTCTGACAGTGCTCTGTAATAGTGCTCATGAGCATGTCATTGAATGACATTTGGTTAAATTTTATTCAGACCTTTTCATCCTCAACTTGTATCAAAAATCACAGAAAATTAGTAAACACTTTCCTCTGGGAAGGCTGGTTTAGTGGATCTCTTTACAGCCTGACATCTTCACTGCTGCTCTGACAGAATATGTTGAGAGGATGATAGAGGCAAATGGGAAAAAGACATGAGGAATGGATTTAAGTGGTAAATTGCCACTTCATTATTTCAGTGCGAGGGAGAGGAGAGGAGAGGGGAGGAGAGGGGAGGAAAGGGGAGAGGAGAGGCTTTATGTTCTTTACTTTTTCCCCACTTTGGCGATCTAGCTGTCTGATGGTTCGATGGACCAAGAATTCATCTCAGAGTAGCAAACCAATAATCTTGTTGTTCATAGGGAATCTTTTCTACCTATCTACATAGGGCAGTAAGCAAAAGGCAAGACAAGCCACAAATACCTTAAGGCTCTTTACTGCTACCAAAAGATGTATCTGCAAAAATTTCAGCTCTGAATTGACCATCTCTAGGCTTCACTAGCTACGATACAAACCACAAGGCATAAAAAGCTATCAGTTTTCCTTCCAACATTAAGACTGAACATCTGTAGCTTTCAACTCAATAACTGCTTATGCACACACATAAAGCAGACTTAAGCCAGTTCAGTCTATCTGGAAAACACATGTTCTTCCCTGGGAAGCCTCCCATGGGAGCCCTTCTCCCCAAGGGCTAACTGACCTCACTGACAGTATTGTAAAATACACCATCTGCATGCTTTAATAAGAGAGAAAAAAAAAAGAAAAAAAAAAAAAAGTATAAGGTATCTAACAGATGCAAGGTTTTTTTTTTTTTATTTTATTTTTTATTTTTTTTTTTATTTACAGATGGAACTCTTCATGCCTCAGACACAACTTAACTAGTTCCTTTGCTTTGGAAAAACAAAACAAAAAACAAACAAACAAAAACCCCAAAAATAAGCAATAATTCATTATAAATCTTACCTGATAGCTCCTAGTTTGGTTCCTTAAAATGAGACTTATGTAACCCTCAAGTCTGCATATGTTCTATTTTCTCGTAAGGCAGTCATAGCAAGTTTCATGTGCTTACCTGTCTGTCCCTCAGACTCTCAGAAATAGCTATTGACCCTCCCTAGCCAATTTCCAATAGATTTTACAGACTATGGTTCTCATCAATGTGAAGATCCAGTTTTATGGAAATTGGTGGATGGATGAACAAAATCCTAATAGTGCTCTACACAGAAAATTGCTGCAATGCATTTTGTATATACTCAGCAAATTCACATGATAGAGAAAAGCAATGTACATCATAGCTGCGGGAAAAGTTTTAATCAGTCAGAGGTTGTTACTTTTAAGACATCTGATAATCAAACCACAACACACAATTCTTGAAAACCAGTATTCATAAGTTCTATTGCTTGTGGAATTACTTGCCTTTTTGCTGAATCTTTCTCATCATTTACATATTTACCAGCATTTTGCTACTGCATCACTCCATTCTGTGACATTGCCAAATACAGTCTGCAAGAAGGCACAGTACAAACTCTAATTCTGCTGCATTTGTATAAAGAGATTTCTGCAGAAATGTCCCTGGGGCACAACATGCATTTTCAGTGGAAGACACATTCAGGTAGTATGTTAAACACCTACAAACTTCCTTCAAGACAATCAGTTGTGCAAAGTTGGGCTTAGTAAAGTATTTCTAGTTCACAATTACCACCCTTTCAAAGATCAAAAAAGGAAATTATCTTCAAAATCAGGGTGAAGAAAGATAACATGAAAAGACTATAAAAGTTGCACAGGAAGATAGGAAGCCTGTCTACTTATTGGAAACCTTCATATTCCTAAAATCCAGTAAAGGTCCTGTTCATGCGAATTTTATTCCAAGGTGTAGTTTTTACTTTACATGTTATGTCCCAGATATCAATAGGATAAACCATGTCAATGCACATCTTTGGATATGTCCTTTTTTTATACAAGATTTGATATATACAAGCACTTGATATAATACAAGAGAAAGCTATCGTGGTGGGGGGTTATCCTTCTGAGTTGAACTGAAAACTCTTTCAATTCTCCTGATATTCACATCCAGTTTCCCTGGATACTGGGATTCCCACATACTAAACACTTTCAGAAAATGCATCCTCTGTAGCCAATTATACATTTAGCTGTTGTGATGATACATTTTGTAGGCTTTGGGAAGCACACCTTACATTCAAACTAAACAGAACTAAAATAGAAAAATAAAATAGTAATAAAATTGCAAGAGCATTTACTGTTACATTTCCTGAGCAAACAGTTGCAGAATTAGCTTATGTTTTGATGATAAACTCTCATCTCGGATGAAACAGATCTTTGCAATAGAATACATTAACCTTCATCTTGGCCCAGGCTTTGGTATTACTGATTTGTCACTGATACACTTCCTTCCTGTTAGAAATGGTGTTTCTATAATCAGTTTATTAGCACATTCATCACATACATGGACCAAGTCCTAAACTCACCCTGGCTAGTTTTCAGCCCCTGGGTTTATGCCAACAAGATTCTGCCAGGCTCTGGCAGAGTGCTGCTCTGTGACAGCAGGATATATATTTATACTTCCACGTCCTGCTGTGCCACTTAGCGGACGCAGTCTTAAAGGTCAGCAAAAAAAAAAAAAAGAACCTATCTATCAGAGCAATTTACAAAACCATCTGAACAGTGTTTTAGAGGACACATTCCTTAATTTTGGAAAGCAGAATGATTCTGCTTTAACACTGTGCTGGACAAACTTTCACATACCATTAAAATAGCAAAACTCCTGTAAAGTGTCCATAGCAAAACCTAAAATGATACCTACATCGTTAATGATAATCAAACCCTGCCTTGGTATAAGATTAGTAAAATGACATTAAATTAATAATACATAAGTTCTGTTTTACAGAGATAGGTGATCCATTAGAAATGTAGTAAAGTGATTAGCCATTCCCTTCCGTGCCAGTTCCTGCTGGTCACCTAGACTCCCCTTCCTTTTGAACAGTTGGTATCAGACACTGTGGTATTCTTATTCAATGTTCTTAATGAGAAGTCCCTGACAAAATTCATTATTAAGATGGATCTTCACAATACAGCATGTATACTTACCAACTCCATAGGAAGTTGTTAGGAGGTACAGAATAAAGAGCAAGATCTGCATGACTCATCTCTTTGAATGCCAGTGCATTTCTACAAACTAGTTCTACCAGAAATGTTTCTGGGTAATCATATTTCACCCTGAAACACACCTGCCAACTGTTCTTCTACAGCAAGGCTCCTTCCACCACAGCAGCACTGCCCTTTCATAGCCTTCTACGCAGGCAGGCCAAGGCCATGCTGAGGGAAGTTATGAAATTATTCAAGTTCTGCCTTCAATCTCAGAACACTTAGGCAAATGTCTAAAACATTCAGCTGAGATATCGGTAACAGCATCATAGGTGCAGCTGCTTTTGCTGCTTGTTGTTGATGGTAGCTCACTAGCTTATTACAAGACTTGTCTTTATATTGATTGTAACTTTCACAATAACTGGTTGAAATTTTTCATGCCGATTGTCTTTCTTACTCTAAAGATATGTTTTCTTAAAAAGAAAATAGCCATGATCACTCATTGCTTTCCTAAAAACAATGTACAAGGCTTATAAGGTTTTTGCCTGAAATATTTTTGCACAGATAGTTAGAAGAAGATACTTAAAAAGTGGCATGGTGTTTCAGGGACACACCTTTCACTGCCTTGTGGAACTCCAAAGCAGGTCAAACTGCAATGATCCGGAAAATCATCAGCATAAACTAGCAGGAAAGTCTCTAACAGAAGTTTAGTAATTTTCCTTTG
Organism: Rhynchotus rufescens; assembly: GCA_032273925.1. NCBI lineage: Eukaryota > Metazoa > Chordata > Aves > Tinamiformes > Tinamidae > Rhynchotus > Rhynchotus rufescens. The sequence continues at coordinate 5,525 of JAVCKT010029796.1, read as the reverse complement.
AGTTTTCTAAAATAAATCAGCTTGGAGAGGACAAATGGGACATTTTGACTACAAGAAGTATTTTTACAGAATCAGACAAATAAATAAAAATTGGAGTTTGCAAGGGAAATATATAATTCTGAAGACAGTTTTGTATTATTTACTCTGGCAAAATTCACACTTGAAGAGGAACTAAACCAGATTCTTGGAAGTCAGTGGAAGCTTTGCCTGAGTAAGCAGGGTAGGACTGGATATTGAGGAGCTGAGCCAGTTTCTTGATTCAGATACTGTCAGAATATCTCTCAGAACTGAGTTAACCATTTGACTCAAAACTCTCTTTTCATTTATGTGAAAACAACTCCCAGCCAAGTTCCCTGGAGCTGCAGGCACGCACCTGGGAGTGCTGGCTCACACAGCAGGACTAAGCCTGTTACGGTAATATGCCCCTGGCCTCTGCTCATGTATGAATATGCTACAAGCAAATTAAAACATTAAAGCTCAGTATTCCTGCCCCAGGACTATGCAATACCAGATGTGGCACACTGAGAGTTTGGGGTGACTAATTTGAATCTTTTTGTTAAAATTCTCCCCTGGCCACCTCTAGTAGAGTTCCTTCAAAATAAGTCACAAGAAATTTCCATTCTCTGTTACTCTAGCTTTTAAGTACTTCAAGCACTCACAGAAAAGAAAACATAGTTCTTCCTGGAACACGAAATGAGCTTAGAGCAAACTCCTAGCACAAGAGGACAGTGTAGGACAGCAAAAAAAAAAAAAAAAAAAAAATCCATACAAAGTTTCATTTTAAATGGCATGTAATTTTTTTTTGTTTAATGAAAAATACAAAATTCAACAAGCTCTGAGAGACCAGATAATACCAAAACCAAATAATACCAAATAATATCAGACACCAAAGAAATGCTACAGATTTTTTTCTACTTACTTTATCTAGTTCCGGTAACTAAGCTAAATTTGACTTCTCTAGCATATTTCTTTCTCTGGATTACTTGAGTTGAAATATTTTGTATTAAGAGATATTTTGATATGTTTGCAATTAAATGTAAGTATGGTTTAATGCCTAGCAAAATCAAAGCACACTTACATAAGAATAAGCATATCCAATTTATAAAAAGATCATACTGCTGGTAAAACAAAATCATTGCTTCAACAGAAACAAAGTGCTAAATCAGTGAAAGATACAGATCGAATTTTTCTATTTGTAAGAAAAATGAGGAAAAATACTGTTGAGTTCATTTAGAGGCGAATTCCTACACGGTAGGTATTTTGAAATACTGTATTTCTCTTTGGGAAATGCACTACTCCAGTGTCTAGCATTCAAAGTTTACTGAAGTTTTGTGGGAAAAGAGCTTTTTGGCAGCAACCCAGTCCATAAGGGTCTGAGAATGATGTGCCAAAAAGACTCAGGAGGCCTAAAAAGCCACTTTAAAATATGGAAGAGCTTTTTTTTTCCAGGGGCCCAGTTCAGGGGGACTCAATCTGTTTCATGGATTTCATTACACTGCAGCACAAAAGCAGGCAATTTGTTAGTGTCCATAAAACCACTAATAGTCTCAAGTCTAAGCAGCAGTGTTGACTGAGAATGAGAGGTTTTTTCTTTATGCTTTTTCATGGTTACCGAAAAACTTCTTTTACCCATTAATAGCTAACAGTTATCTATTTGAAATGTAGCTAGTATGATGGTTATCTTCCAGTCACATTACTGTTTATATAATAGTAGTGATCAAAGTCTATTTGCATTCTCACAACTTATCCTTCTCTACGGCAATGTTCATATAAAACTGAATACTTTCTCTTTAGGATTTTAGTTCATGATGACTGAATCATAGGATAATCATATCTAATCATATGAATAAGCTGTTACAAAAAAAAATTATAAACAATTCCATGAAAAGATAAAAGCAAGTAGTATGGAAAGAACAGCCTATTTACTTTCCTTGTTCTCATTTTAGCAGTTCTTTCAGCCACTTAATATGTCTCAGAGGATTTGAATTTAAAATCACTATAAAATTCCTTTTAATTAATCTATCTTAAAACACTGAGATAGGTATTGACTTGGCAGAAAGAGTAGGTTTAGCCATTCACAGCAGAAATACTTGAGCATTAGATAGAACAGGTACTATATGGGAAACTCCTTATAAAGTTTCAATTCTCCATTAACCCTCAGAGCCCAAGTCTGTTTTCAGGGACATCACAAAGATTTTTGCCTCTGACTTCTAAAGAATGAGTACAGGTTCAGCAATACGTTTTTTTTTAAATGTGATCATTTTAAGAACTGACTACAAGCATGGAGGGAGAGAAAGCGAGAGAAGAGAGGTTTGTACTGTATTGTACAAACCTTTATTGCTGAGACTAGGACAGAAGTAGAAAGAGTCGAGGTACTGAACTAAGTGTAACAATATTTGATTTTCCCTTCCTGATCTACATAACTTAATTGGGAAGCTTGTAGTTGAGCCTCTGTACAGTGCATAAAGTATGTACATTTGGTCTCCAAAGATACCATGTTGTGTACAAGCAGACTAATATAAGCAAGTACTCACAGAAGCACAGTATCCTGGGTTCCAGTCTCAACTCTTACAACTCTTTCTATATTTGCACAGTACTGAACATGTCTCTATTTTCTGTAAAGCAGAAAAACAGCCACTCTTTCTCATGAATGCATCACAGCTGCATTAAAAGTTGACAATCATCAGTGAATATCTTCTTTGGAAAGTGAAATGAGTATTGGAGAACTCCCCCTATGTTTTAAAAAGTTTGCTGATGCTGACCAGGGCAGACTTAGATTTGAGTCCTTTTAGACAGAGAACGGAATTGAATTTGGATCTCACACACATTTCTGCCTGTTCTAACCACTGAGCTATTGTCTGAAGGGAAAGTGTTTTCCACCATGGGGCCAGCTGTCACTGTGGGATCTTGGCCTACCTTTAGTGGTTAGGCATTTTCAGGGAATATATATTGGGCTGACTTCTCCAGGGAAACATGTCTTATTTCAGGACACCTATTGGGCATTAATCTGAGAAAAATACTAGGCTGCTCTTATTAAGACTTAAGCACCTCTGAGAGCACACAAAAGCACTTTATGTGCTTCACAGCATAAAATATCTTCTTTTTTTTTCCCATGTAAAAATGATGCATGTATTTGCAACTGATATGCATATGAGGCTTTAACACACAGATCCCAGTCTTCAATAACACATACACTAAAATACAAACACTGAAATGCAGTGTTCGGTATTTAACAAATTAAAATGATGTCATGGTTGTGACACTCCTTTAGTAGACGTACAATTTATGTATGCCTGCTGAAGGTATTTGTCTGATAGAAAAAAAAAAGATCCTATCATTCAAATTCCCCATTCCTTTCCATAAGAAAATCTGTAATTTGTACTTTTCCAAGATATCCAGATGAGAATACCAAGGTTTTATGTTTATATCACACTAGAGAATTTGGCAGTTTCAGTCGCTTAAAATATGAGTTTCAATTCTAGACCGACAGCACAGCCTAGTGGTTACTAGAGTTATTTGATGACATTTGTTGGAGCAATACTTCAATCCTATCTGTCAAAAAAAACTTCAAGCATCCTTCTGTGTATGTACTTTTCTGCTTTTTGCTTTTTGAAACAACTAAGTTGAAATTTGGGGAGGAAGTGTCAAATAACAAGACTGAGATTTTTCAGGAATGTGGAAGATTTAAAAAAATGTTTCTGCTTATCTCTCATGCTAAAACATATTTCACAATGAATCATTTCAGCTATTTTTTAGCCAAAACAGGCAATGAAGAATAGCATGACTTGTCCTGTTATTTCTTCTTTTTTTTTTTTAGTAGAAAAAAAAATTATTTTATTTACACCTAAGCAGCTTTACCTGGATAATACAGTTAAAGGGCTATACAAACTAATAATTATTTACCCAGTCAATATAAATATTAGTCATTAAAAGTACATCTACTGCCATGCTTTGGTATGTTTTTGCAAGTCAAATAATCAGGACAATCTGTTGAGGCAGGAAGTAATCACGAGAAACAGGAAAAGAATTTGCTTTTTTTTTTTATTAAAATAATAAAACAAGCTAAATTAGAGGCTTCCAATTCACTCCTGAAGTGGAGAGCTGGGAAAGATAACTATTTTTCTATAAAAATCCCACTGAAAATCTTGAAGAAATTTTTCCCTAGGTGAATTCTCAGTTATGCAAATCTCTCAGTATAGTAATTCTCATCCTCTGATGACTGGGTTATTGTGATATTCACAATGTGTCCCTTCCCAGAAATATCTGATAACAAGCTTGTCTCTTAAAGGAATAGAACTCCTGAGTACTATACACCTGATAGGTTTTGTAGGCTGAATTACCATTTGTCTGACAAACTACCTGCTTCTTGCTGTTGCAGTTCTTAAGCTGATATTAATCAGAAGCAAGTAGACTTTGGCAACAGAAGTCGATACTGTGAAATAAGGAAGAAAGCAGTCACAGAGTTGGCACTTCCTTGTTCTCTCACATTTGGCTTCACATTTGGCAGCTATTCTAGAGTAATTTTATTGCCTGACATATTTTGGGTATTTTCAAGTACTTAAAATCATATTACTATGACGAAACACATCTTCTACTAATAATATTCATGGATTCACATATAATATAATGTATTCCAAGGGATCAAAAATCAGTTAATTAGTTTCATGGTATTCTGCTGTATGACTTGTGTTAAATGTATGTTACTGGCAAAATTACTCTCTCAATTTGGCTGAAATGAAAACCAGAAGCAGTCCCTGTGCCCCACCTACAGGCAAATTCATCCTTTCCATCTCTGCTGAGTAGGATACCACATGTGCAAATACCACATATTATTTCCTGAGAAAGCAGTGGGAGAAAATATCCTCTGTTAATGAATCCTCATGAGTATTTATATTATTTTTTACATCTATAGTAGCAAAGTGTCAAGAAGACTGAAGGCCCTCCTCTTTTTGACCGGAGTTCACTAACTCGTTTTCTGAATGAGCACTAACAGTGCCTGTAGCAGCAGGTACCACCTAAGCAACATCACTGCCTCCTTCTTTACCAGGACAGATCATTTCCTGAAAAAAAACTTCCATATCAACACTTGAGAGTTCTTGTGAACAAAAACTCAACAGCAATAAAGGAAGTTCTGCGTAAAAATCTGCTAACTTCTCAACAGAATGGTGCATAATAAACAAAGGAGGAAAGTAGACAAACATCCAGCTAATGCCATTTCCTATAGATTAATAAAGTTCTATGCATAGTGAAAGCTGCAGTTGACTATATACTTTTACAAGACAATTCTCTTTGGGGAAGACAAGACTTTTACAAGACAATTCTGATGGGGTACGGGAATGATTTATTCTAATGATTTTGTCAGAATTGATAGAATTTTACTGTACAAAAGGTGTTGATCAGCATCTTCGCCACTTGCCCTTCCATGTTATTCTTGGGCAATTTTATTCCTACGAAAGCCATATTACATGGCCAAACAGTCCTCTCTTTACAGAAAGCATCCCGAAGATCTGTAAATTTTAATTTTG
>JAVCKT010029795.1:0-17336 GCA_032273925.1 Rhynchotus rufescens | reverse complement strand
TCACAGAGGTGGAACTTCCTGTATTTCAACTTGTACCCATTACCCGTTGTCCTATCACTGGCCACCACCGAGAAGAGTTTGGCCCCTTCCTCCCTACATTCTCCCCTCAGGTATTGGTACATACTGATCAGATCTCCTCTCGGTCTTCTGTAGGCTATACAGGCCCACAGCTCACTTAGTCTTTCCTCATACGAGACATACTCCAGTCCCTTAATCATCTTTGTCCCTCTGTGCTGGACCTTTTCTAGAAGCTTCGTGTCCCTCTTTTACTGTCCTCAGAACTGCACCCAATGCTCCAGATGTGGCCTCTCAAGAGCTGAGTAGAGGGGCAGGATCCCCTCCCTCGACCTGCTGGCCACATTCCTCCTGATGCAGCCAGGATCCCATTCACCTTGGCCACGAGGGCACACTGCTGACTCATGGTAGCATTTGATTAAATACAAACAGAATGGATAGAGATTAAAAAAAAGCAGCAACACTTGGTTGCAGATGATGATCTTTATTCCAGTACAAAGTAAAAACAATTAGAAAGAGAAAGGAAACCTGAACATAGGAGAATTAGCCAAATTTTGAAGAAGTCAGAAAAATTACAGAGACTGAAAGTGAATTCCAATTCTCCCACCTGCCAGGGTTAAGTAGCATGTCTCAGCTTAGGTCGCATTTTTTAAAGGAATATATGTCCTTCTGCAAACAATCACAACTGCACCTCACTGTAAACTGACAGTTCTTTTCATGATGGGCAGCCTGTGGGTATTGTTGCTGAACAGGAGTAGCTACCTACTCATTGCTAGAGATGGTCACTGAAGTCAGAGCATGTCTTGCTTGAGTAGCATCTTCAAGGATTTTGCCTGGTAAGAGGACATTTGTGAATAAGAACAAGAATCTTGCATCAGGGCAAGATGAAAGAAGGGATCCTTAAAGCAAGCTGAGGTCTTCCAAATGTTCTGTCATCAGATGCAGATTGGGAGGATGAATTTTTTAGGCCTGTTTCTATTAAGCTGTTCCAAGCATTGGGGACCAGTCTATACCCACTGAAATCCATAAGATTCCCCAGGACTTCAGCAGCTTCTGGAGCACAGCTGGAAGGGATGCTTTTCAGGATGACAGTGTGAACACTCATACTGCTATACATGTAGGAATGCCAAATTAATCTTCAGGACCAGTTTGCTAAATTTCAAAGTACTCGGCCTATTCTGTTTTTACATCATGGAATGATGCAGTGAACTTTTCTCTAAACATAATTGAGTTAATACCTTGTTGGAAAGCCTTTTTTAATGCAAAATTTTTGCTTTTATGTAGCGTGGCAGAAGAGGAAACCAAACGTACTACAACCACAGGTGGAACAGATGATGATGCTGCATTCTTGGAGAGACTGGCAAGAAGGGAGGAGAGACGTCAAAAACGTCTTCAGGAAGCCCTTGAACGTCAAAAGGAATTTGACCCAACAATCACAGATGAGAGCTTGTCACTACCAAGCAGGAAAGAAGTAAATAACGTGGAACAAAATGAGACCACAGGGAAAGAGGAAAATGCTGAAATACGTCAAGGACACGTTGAGATTGAGGAAACGAAGACACACCAACGGAATAACTGGAGGCAAGATGGGGAAGAAGAGGAAAAAAAAGAAGAAAAAGACAAAGAGGAGATACAGGAGGAGAAACCAAAGGAGGTACCTGCAGAGGAAAATCAGGTAGATGTGACAATAGAAAAACGCATAGATAAAGAAGAGGCAGTAGAAACAAAAACTTTAGCTGTAAATGCAGAGGAATACAAAGCAGAGAATGATACTAATGCTGTGCTGGAAGGGGAGCAGAAGGGAGAAGAAGAGGCTATAGATAAGCTTAGAGAAGAAGAAAAGGAAAAGGCTGAGGAAGAACAGAAGAAAGCAGAAGAAAGGGAGAAACTTGAGGCAGAAGAAAGGGAGAGGTTAAAAGCAGAGGAAGAAAAGAGGGCAGCTGAAGAAAAACAGAAAGCAGAGGAAGAAAAGAGGGCAGCTGAGGAGAGAGAGAGAGCGAAGGCTGAAGAGGAGAAGAGGGCAGCTGAGGAGAGAGAGAGAGCGAAGGCTGAAGAGGGGAAGAGGGCAGCTGAGGAAAGAGAGAGGGCTAAGGCAGAAGAGGAGAAGAGGGCAGCTGAGGAAAGAGAGAGGGCTAAGGCAGAAGAGGAGAAGAGGGCAGCTGAGGAAAGAGCAAGGGCTAAGGCAGAAGAGGAAAAGAGGGCTGCTGAGGAAAAAGCAAGGGCTAAGGCAGAAGAGGAAAAGAGGGCAGCTGAAGAAAAGGCTAAGCTAGAAGCAGAGAAATTAAAGGAAAAAAAAAAGGTAGAAGAGAAAAAGATGGAAGAAAAGAAAATAGAAGATAAACAGGTAAAAGAGAAGAAAGTACAAGAGGAAAAACCTAAAGCAGCTTTCCTAAGAAAACAGGTACAGTAAACATTTTGCACCAGAACTAAGACACCTGTGGTTTGTGAGAAATGTAATGCAAGGAAAAAAAAAAAAGATTGGATTGGAATTTCCTCACATTTCTACTCCTACATTTAAATAACTAATACTTGTGCTCTTCCTGGCTCTCTCTTTTTACACTAAAGTCCCTTATTTCTGCTTATCAGTAATGCAGCATGCAACACACCTAACCTAACTTCACTGTACAGAGAAAACTTTGCATGTTCAGACCTCTGCATGTTTTTTTGCTGCCATCTTTATTGATTGTTGTAAGCTGGCCTGGTGCAGTACACATGAGGTTTGGGCAGGCACAGAGTGATGCAAGAGCTGCGAGCACCTGGTAAGCTTGGTGTGAGGAACATGTATGTTAAAAGCAATCCTACGTGAGGGGTCTCTGTGCTGGGACATGTAAGCATGATGCCACATTGGGGAGGAAGGCTAAAGCTGGGAATGGGAGCTTGTGGAGAGGAGGGAGGGAGCGAGCACAGCTGCACATGGAGATGTGGCACAGCAGCTTTATGGAGGAGATGTGGATGCATGCCGATCTGGTACATGAGCACAGTGTGGAAAAGCACAGACACAAAGGGATGCTCATAGAACAATGTTCATCTTAAAAATTATTAAAAAACCCAAAACCAAGGGGGAAGAAAAAGAGGTTAAAGTGGAAGCTCAGAAAGGAAAGGATGAGAAGCTTCGACCTACCTCCAAAAAAGATCAGGTAAAATTTAAACCATTCATTTAGAGGTTGTAAGGAAACTCGATATAAGAAAATAAAAAAGGGCTATATACCTGAAAATATCTTGTTCAGCATAGTACTTAAGTATGTGTCTCACTCTAAGAACGTGGGTAATCTTGCTGAAATAATTAGGGATGATGCTACTTATGTACTTAACTTTAAGTCTATGCTTAAGTGTTTTGTTATTGGGCCTTAGAACCAAGTCCTGTTTGTCATAATCAGAACAAACGTTCAGTGAAGCTCAGTTCAGTCAGTAACACAAGGATGACTTAGACTCTAGCGATAGATTTTTCAAGACTGTGTCAACTAATCATCTTCCCTAGTTTCCTCCCACTTTACTGTGAACTTTTTCCCTGTGACTGAGACCTACTCTCATAACAATAATAGTAATAATAATAATCTAGGTCCCTTTGACCACTGACTGCCTTAACTAATTATTTTCTCCAAAACTGCAATGTCCCATAATATAAACCATGCATACCCAAGATTCTTCTTTTGTTTTGAAGAGAAATTCTACAAAATTTACTGCATTGCATTTCCACTGTAAACACAGGAGCTGGTGCCATGGTGTTTTACTGTATGGTAAGTAAATAAGATTTGGGAGCCATTTACACTCAGATTGCAGCAGAAAGACATGTTCAATGTAGCAACTGTGCTATCAGTTCAATACAGCAGATATCAAAATATCCACTGATTCTAATTGCCTAGTGAGATTGGGCAAGACTTTGCAGGTTGGGACTCATTTGGGTTCATCTGGGTCTGAATAGCTGAAGCAGATCACAACACAGAGATTTGATAAAGGTTGGCTTGGTGCCTGTGTGGTTGCTGTGGGGCCCTGAGGGCTGGAGGCTCTCCTGCTGCGGGGGACAGCAGGAGAGGGTCCAAACCTATGTCCTCTGCTGGAAAATAACTTGATTAATTCACAATAGATAATAAATGCTTAACTCATTCTCATAGGTAGGTGGAGACAAATCATGTGATGAGATTTTATATTCTGTTGTTGGACTCACTGTCTAATGCGTTTCTTGACTACGGTACATGTGAGATTGAAAAGGTGAATGAAGTAAAAGAGATGATTACAAGAAAAGCACATAACAAACAGAGATTGGCAAAATTCTGGAATTTACTGAAAAATTTACTCTGGAAAGGGGAAGAATTAAAAGAGAGCTAATAGAGATGCTTAAGAACAGTGCTTTAGAAAAACTTAGCAGTTTCTGTACTTTATAGCTCCTGATTATAAAACTACAAAAAGGAGCTGTGCAAAAATTTAGAGGTAGTTGTATGAAAACCTTTATACAACAGAACCAGTCTGTAATACTGGACTTTTGCAGAAAATCTTCGAATATTGTAAGTAATTTTAAAACGGGGGCTCTAGTATAGCTGCAAACATTGATGGGGATGTTGAGGTAGAGGGATACCTGAGATGCAGTTGTCGTGCTTGTGTTTATCTGGAGCTTGCTCAACTCTCTCTGGAGCTCCTGTCATCCTTTTGAACCATGGCCACAAGGCTAGGTTCTTCCAGGAATTTGGTAAGACTTTTAAAAGCAACTCAAGAGCCCCCCATTGCTGGTACAATGATGAATACTTGTCTGCTGAAAAGTAGATCTCTTGCATGTGTATCAAAATAAGCATTCAAAATTGGTCGTTGTTGCATAATCATTCAAGATCTCACATTTTTTAAAAAACTTCTTTTGTTGCTTGCTGCCTTGGTAGAAAAATTTGCAGTTACATATTTATCAGAATTAGCGTTCAGAATGATTCCTCATTTTTAAAAATATCTATTATTGCTTCCTGCCTTGGGAAGAAAAAATCTCAGTCTCAGACTGCAAACAGAGTCAAGATGATCAGGCTTCCATCTTTCCCCCTTCAAGTATATCCAGATTCAACAAGGACTTTTTTTCAAACATATATTCGGTTAATAGGAGTGTATAATGAACAAGATGCTGAGGAGTACCATGTCTCTGCAAAGTCAGATTTGTGCTTCTGTAATTACACAACACAAGAGTATATCCTTTCTTACTGTGTCCAGAATCTGGCCCTCAAAATTCAGGTTTTAATCAATTAGCAAACAAAATTTGTCTCCTTTTCTGAACTGCCCCGCAATTTTAGGTTCTCAAAACTGGACTGGAAAGCTCATAATAGCAAACATTCTCATGATGTGAGACTCCTGGTATTTCCTGCTCCCAGTTTGGCTAGACACGCTGTAACAGTTGCTTTTCTCATGGTATTTGGGTATAGAAGTTGGCTGTAAATGGAAGCCTAGCTAGACCAAGAAATCCACAGCTTTTCAGACTCATAAGAAACTGCAGTCAAATACAGGATCAAATTTGTCATATGGCCTCAACCTTAGTAATTGATTCCCTGCAGTTTGAAGGTGTTCAAACTCTAGATTAGGAAACTTGACTCTCAAGTACTAAAAAAAAATCCTAAGCAGGAAAGAAGCAATACAGAGAAAGATTAACATATACATACATGAAATTGCAAATTAGCTAAGCATCAAAAAGACTTTGATAGTGTTCTATTTTGACTTGAGAGTCAAGATTGGAAGGAGATTGAAGGCAGTTTGCTATTTTAGATAATAACATCCATCCACTACTATGGGAATCAGTGTGGTCCTTTTCATTAAACTTAGCAGAAGCTGAATTAGCCTCTAATTCAGTGAAACACTGAAATGGGGAAAGATGATTTGTGGCATTCCTCTGGAAAGGGAAAAAAATGGTTCTGGATTCTGTGCAAATCAATCACTGTTTTGTCATTAAAATTAGTAGGAGCAGCACTGGGCCCTAAAGCTGTGAAATGTTTCTGTAATAACTTGTTTTGTCATCCTTTAGAATAAAGAAGCCAAATGATATAATGGTTTTCTCAAATGCAAACATGTAACTATAAATCCTGCTGACTTCTAAAAAGTTATTTCCTAACCTATAAATTTTTAAACTATATTATGTTAATATAAGTTTTGTCAGCCATTTCAATTGAGATGTAAGAGATATGGCCCTGCCCAGTGGACTTCAGTACATCAGCCAGCTGGAAGAATTGACTTTTTGATGAATCTTTGAAAGATCTTGGTGGAAATCTCAGGAAAGGAAATCCCTTACTCTCCAAATCCCGACACAGACATCCTGGTATTTGAAATGCTGCAACAATCACCTACAACACCTACAACAATCACCTGCAACACCCCCCCTAGTGTCAGTATCACACTGCCTGGGATTGAAGGTTGAGGAGATAGTGCCAGCCAGTGCAAAGCCAGCAGAGCTTTTCACTGAGAGCATGTCAGTAGCTAGGATCTGGCCCACATTTGGGAGCATCCGAAAGTCCTTGGTGTCCGGTGGCATTCATTAGGCTCAATGAATGGAATTGGTTGTCTCAGCTCCTAGAGAACAGACAACCCTTCCTGAGTCTGCTTGCAATACCGGCCTTGTTTGCTGGCAAGTCACAGCATCATGGCCAAAGAATGCACGGTCACGGAAATTGGACTCCCCTCTTGTCCGCTGGAGTAGTTCTGCCAGGTCATAACTAGCGGCCCTTGGCAGGACAGCACAGGGAAAACTTGCACGCCTGCTGCCTGTTCACACGACAGAACAAATTTCTTGGTGGTTTGTGCCCAATCAGTGGCAAAGTTGCTCAGATTCTGCAAATCCCCATTACTGGCCTGGAGCTTGTGCCACCTTGGCGCTATCTATCATATGAATTTCTGTGAATGAAAGAAATGGATCCAGATAAAGTCAGGGCTGATACCGGGACTTCATTCAGCAGCTTGAAAACAACTCTTTGTGAGGATCTTGACGTGAAGACTTTGAAATCATCCCTGGTTAGTGTGGATTTTGCATCCCCAGAAGTTCCTCTTTTTTGAGCAGGGATAGAAATAACAGATTTACAATATTTGTGCATGTGTGGGAGGAGTTGGTTTTATATTACTAGGAGTAGAATGGAGCTCCTTAAAAACAGTCATGTTCTAGATAGATAAATGCTACCAAAGTTCTTTTTGTAGTTAGAAAATGGGATGGCAATAGGCTTCCAAGACACGAAAGTACCTTTTAGTAAAGATCTTCAAATGAATTTTTCACAGAAAAAAATGATACTTGTCCTCTAGAATCTTTCTCCAGCATTGTTAGAGCATTAAAAAAAAAGTTTCATGTGCTGCTATTGAAAATTTATTGAGGCTGATATTCCAACTCACTTGCTTAGCAGGAGTAATTCAGCTTGCAGGACAAATCAATCTATATTCTGAGCTTCCTATCAGCATCTGTCTTTGAACCAGTGTGCTGTGATCTGGCCCTTGGTGGCACTGATAAATATCTCAAGCCCATAACAACGGGCATATTGGAGTGTGAATTCATACACTACGTATGCTTGATAGCAATCAAAACACAGCAAAGGTTTGTAAGAGAAGGGAGAATTCTTGCTCAGAGTATTTTCTTTTTCCTAGGAATAAATATTCGTGTCTGATAACACCATATATTATAGGCACCTGACGAGACTGTGCTTTTGGTTAGAGCAACTTTCATGATGCAGATGTAAAGATCATTTTGTCTCCTGACCACTATACTTTTCATGGTGAATTATCTACCAGTTGCGGCACTGAAAACATTAGATTCATTTTGGTAGCGCTCCCATGCTGTGCTGCTGAATCGAACTGGCATGCATGAACTTCATCCAACCATCCTGGCAATCACTGAAGGTATTATTTTTATTGCCCAATGCTGGAAGCCTTCTACAAAGACTGTAACAAACAACAAGCCTAGTCCCAAGAAGTGTGCAGTGCAGGATGCTAACAGGTGAATAGTGCTGCAGTGGGAGAGAGGAGGATCAGGGTGACCTGGGAAGATGCAGCTGCAGAATGATGTGACATTCCCATGGCCATACTTTCACAGAACCCAAAGGATTTCAGATGCTTTAATCTTTAAATCATATCTAGAGGACAGGGTGAAGGCTGATTATGTCTTAAAACTTTGCAGACTACCTCTGCCATAAAGCACATTAGCATTTTGAAGACAGTTCGTGGTTAAACATTATCACCAAGAAATCCCTCCAGTATTATTTAAAAGACTTACTGTGATTTTTTTTTCTATGACTTATGTTATCTCCCGAGCAGATAAAAGATGACAAGGATAAAGACAAAGCACCTAAGGAGGAATTTAAAAGTATCTGGGATCGTAAGAAAGGGTTTCCTGAACCAAAAGCACAGAATGGAGAACGTGAACTCCCTGGCCAAAAACTTAAATCTACTGAGAATGCTTTTGGGTAAGTTCCAAATGAATACTGGGTTTATGTTATAGCAGAGCAGGTGGCCTTTCCTGTAACTCTGCTCATATCCTTTTAGCAGCCTAGTATAACACTTAAGTTGCAACTGCAGCAGAAGCTGTAATATTCATTGGGTGTTAAAAACTTTTTCAAATGAGATATTTACCTCTCCTGAAATAACGTATTTCCGGTTATGCACTTGCATTGGATGAAACTGCTTGATCAACGTAGAACAGTATCCAGTTTGGTAACTCCTGTTTATTATGACAAGCCTTGAAAATAATGACTGTAGAGTTAATTGAAAATCTCTTCCAGGCATGTTTTTTCCCCTTTTATAAGCACTATAAAAGCTTCATTTCTTCAGGAAAATACTGGCCTTATAGCTATAGTGGGGAATCTAAATGAAGAATTTCACCAACAAATTGGTGAAATTGATGGTGAAAACATTGTTAAGGGATTCTACATGCTAATGGACGATACATGAATCAGAGCAGAAGTTCTTCCTTTAATAAAGGCATAGGAATGAACAGGTTAAAAATCATTTTTTTCCTTCTGCACCTCTGTCCCTCTTGTGTGGATGGCAGATGGGTTTTGCTATTGTATCTCAGCATTATCCTTGTGCATCGTCTGGGAAAAGCAAACTTTCTCAAAATAAATGCAGTTCAAACGTCCCTGGAGACACTCTGACTTAAGGCCAAAACACAGATCAAGTGAGACAGCACGAAGATGGAAGAACAGGAAATCAGTCTTCCTCGGAACTGTCCTGTATCTTGACTTGGGTCACATCATCAGTAACAGGAGAACAATTTTCTAAAAATATTTTTGTTGTGTTTTCATTTGTTTTGCTTCCTGTGGGAGACAGACTTCAGTGGCAACATATAGATATGGGTTTCCACTCTTTTCATTTTCTGTTTTTCTTCCACTGTTTCCCAAATGCGTGAAGAAGGGGTGTTTGGGAACCATCTTCTTGTTTTTACATGAACATGCCAGATGGTAGTAAAAAAGCTTTGACTAGGTCTAAATGGTGAGAAGACAAATAAAACAGGCTAAAATGTAGACTAAAAAAACAAAAACAAAAACTCCTAAGTCTCATTTGTCTACTTTAATAAAAGAATTACATGGAAAAAGAATATATATTTTATTTCTTCACTTTCCCATCTTCCTCCTACCTGTTTTCTGCTCATTTTCATACACGACTGCAGCAGTCCTACGTTGTAATACATTTTTTTCTCACATTGTTCTGACACTTTTGGCTCCTACAAACCACTACTTTCCTTTTCCTCCTGTCTGAAAGCTGGCAACCAACTTCATTTCTTAGCACCAAAGAGGCACTTACGAAAGTCTTCCTCCACCCAGTATCTCAATAGTAATCGCTCAATGTTGACAATAAGGAGCAGCAATTCCCAGAAGCTGTTAAAAACAAATGAGTTGAGGAGGTGGAGGAGAATTAGGAGAATTGCTACTAGCAATTTTTTCCTACCTCAGATTATCCAGAACCAACATGTTGCATGAGAATAAATACGTTAGGATTAGATATACCTAAACAGAACTCAAAATGTGCTGTGTGAGGAGGACAAAGTAGACACCTGAGCTCTCCAAGCACTAGATTCTACTTCTATCAGCTGACTTGTATCAATTGAAAGCTGAGAGTAGCTCTGTTGATTTCTTTGAAGCTATCTACTAGGATGTCACTGAGGATTAACCATTCTTGTGTACCAATATAAAATAGTGGACATTTGTTAAGAGAATCTCGGCAGAAATTAAACCCTTAGTACTCTTCATTTTTGAATCATTATATCTATTTGAATCATTATATCAAAAGCATCATTATATCTGTCTGAAATGACTTGTTACATCTTGTTTGGCCCCTGATCTTGCAGGTGTGGGTGGGTTGGCAACACACACACCTCAGAGAGCAAGACCAAAAGCCAATGAAGGTGCAACCTAGCGGCAAAGCAGGAGGAAAACCTTAAAACAGACAGGGATTTCTCATGGCATATGTAAGACAGAGGAATTGGATTCTTGGATATCCTTAGATACTCAGGGTGCTTAGATTCATGAAACATTTGAGATCTTGACTCTGCAGACTGGACTGGATGCCATACACTTCGGATCAGACATCATACCTCAAGTCTGGGCTCTCATTTTGTTTTCAAATAGATTCACTGGATTTTAAAGTAGAGTTTCCAATGTTTTCTAGCAGTTCTCTAGGTAATTGTATATACCTTTCATTTGAAAAAGATATTATTTAGACATTGCTACATGAAGGAAGCCCTGTTCGTGATAATGCACATTAACATGATCCTTATGTATCCTTGTGGATCTGCTTTCATTAGTTAACTGTCCTGCAAAATTATTCAGGGGTAGGGCCAGGCACAGAAAAGCATAGTGGTAAGGTTAGGGAGTTATAAACTATGTAACTGTAACTTTAGATGAGAAAATCAGATATGAGAAATTACTAGGGATACATACACTCACAGAAGTCTAGAAAATGGTGGGTTTTTGTCAATTTTGCTTTGAGGTGTTATACGTTCACAGAAAGTGAATTTCATTTTCTAAAATGAAATAAACATGCTGTAAAATAATTGTCAGATCCTTGCCATACTCAGATGAAAAAAGCTGAAATTCCTTTAATAATAATAATAATAATAATAATAATAATAATAATAATTTTCTTGTGCTGTTTTACCATGTTTTTTAATAATGCAATTCCCAATAAGGCATTCTGCCTTGCTAGCTCAGAGCTTCGTCCAAGTCAGTTACAAAATATGGGGGCAGAGGAGTCTGTAGTAGTAGTAGATTACAATGTGATTTTGAAACCACAGGTAAATCAGCTCTGATCCTACAATGTCTTTTCATTGGTTAACCCCACTGGAGTTAGTGATTTCCAGTGTACGAGAGGGCCTTATCTAATTGAGTTGGAGTATTGGGTATGATTCCCTGTACTGCAGATTTGTGATATTTGCTTTTCATGGTAATTGTTGTCTCTAATGTGATGATCTGAGTAATGAGCTCTACTAGCTTTTATTACTATTGGAAATCCTGATTTGTACAATCTTGCTGTATTAAATTCTGTAGTATCGTATTTCTATTACTGAAATCATTAGTATCCAGAATCTCTGAAAGCCACCTAACAGAGCAGAAAATTTTAAACGAAATCCATCATATTTCTTTTCTGTCTTTTTTTGAATACCATTCTGATGATACCGCTTAGGTGACTGTCTCTTGCCCGAAGTCATAATAAACACACTCAGAGAGCAGGCACTTATCAAAACATTGGTGTGGTAATTATATAACCAGGTGATAATATTCAGTGCTCTTAAAAGTATGCACTTCACATGAACAATTTATGTATATATATTTTTTTGTCATATTATTTCTTTCCATCTCATAGTAGAGCTGCTTGGAAAACTTCTCATTCTCTCATGTGGAAAGTTGCCATTAAAAAATAATTTCCAGTTTCTTAAGAAAAGGTCATTCTTTCCCTGGAAAATGTCAGCAAAAGAGCCAATGAGCCTCTTTAGTGTTACAAGCTAGAAAATTCTAAGTGGCAGGTGCTTAAGATGAGATAGGAACATTGTACTGGTGAAGCAATAAGATTCTCTTTTTGCCTCTCCTGTCTGCTTCCACCTTCCTAAAGTCTTAATTATTGCTTTCCATTGCTGTGTTTTCTATGTAAAGTGAAACACATTTGTTGAATGGTGCTAAAAGAGGTGAAACATGGTGCAATTCTTGCACTGGTAAGTGTAGGAGACTAAATATCTCAGCCTGCTTAATTCCTGATAAAAAACCCTTTACATCTGTTGTAGAAAGTTGAGTAGAAGCAAAAGATCTTACAAGAGCAGTATCTTTGTGTGCTTGTACTGCTGCATAGTGGGTGATTCTAACCAAGAAGGGACAAGCTATGATATTTGAGCTTTCCTTCCCTTCCTTTCCCAGCCGCTCCAATTTGAAAGGGGTAGAGGAGGCGAAGCGGGGGGCTCAGCCCGAAGCTGGAAAGCGCCTGGAAGACCTGCGCCGTCGCCGAGGAGAGAATGAGAGCGAGGAGTTTGAGAAGATGAAGGAAAAGCAGCAAGAAGCAGCTGTGGAGCTGGAGGAACTGAAGAAAAAGCGTGAGGAGCGCCGGAAGATCCTCGAGGAGGAGGAGCAGAAGAAGAAGCAGGAGGAAGCTGAGAGAAAAGCCAGAGAGGAGGTACTGTTGCAGGTTGCACAAGGAACTGGTCCTTGACTGTGCTTCAGATGGAGTTTATCTTTTTGGTTATGCCACTTTTCAGGCAGGGCTGTTTCTTGGTGTTTGTCAGGAGGTGGTCTGTTACAGTGGACCTCAATTTCAAATACACTGCCTGGCATTAAAATCATCCCATTTTTGTGACCTTCAGATTTAATTGCAGACAAGGCATATTTGATCCCAATAGCCATGTCGTACTTCAGTGAGGACATGAGGTAAAACATTCATCTACCAAGGTAGAAAGAAAAAATGCAATTCTAGCCTGAGAAGACAAGACTCTGATAATGTCTTCATAAGCCAGGATTTTATTTGTGGGAGCCGGGAAATTCTTAAATTTTGAGGCACACAAAATTTTCAGTACAGCATTGTAGCTGTAAATTCCAGGAGGATATCTTTTTGATTATGCAACCTGAATTGTAAAGGCATGACAGAAATCAGTCTGCTGCAGTTGAGCTGGAAATCTAATGTTTTATATAATAGTAATCTCTAGCACTATTATCATTATTGTCACTATATGGGCTAGATCTTATTAGGAAGTTATTCTTGTGTATTTAAATATTGAGTACCCAAGCATATCTGTTCATAGGTGCTTCTTCTTCCATGAGGCTGTATAAATAGGATTTTAAAATCTCTCGTGCATCATTTAGGAATCTGAGCTGTTTAGAAAACAAATGTAGTTTTAGGGGATGAAGAATAATAGCATTTAGCAGCTGAACACCAATTGCTTTAATATACTAAGCTCCTTGCAGGATAACTCAGTGGAAACAAGGACTGTACTTGCTTTGTAAGCAGAGACTGAATTTATAGGCAGTAACAGTGGTTGTCCTTTGAGGACTTCCAGTTTGGTAACTAAGGACGTAAAAACTCTTGTTATCTCTTTGGAGGGAAAACTCCAAATCATTTAATCTCCACTGCTCTGGGCATCTCTTTGTTTTTTTCATTTGCATTTAATTGGCATAACAGTCCCTAGAGCTAGGGGGAAAGAACAGTACAAAGAGGGTACAATAGGATAAAAAATGAATCTGAGAAGCAAAATGAGACCATGGGCATTTCTGATGTTTATACCTGTTCGGACAAATGAGAATTTGGGCAAAGCGACTGATTTTCTTAAAAATCTCCTTCCATCAATGTGCAGACTTGGAGAACTCTTTAAAAGTTTTCTTTAATAATGCTTTTAAACTACGTATAACTGTGAAAACATCAGATGTAGATTAGGAAATCTAGTCCTTAATGAAACAGGATTGTTATAGATGTGCTTTGTTACCTCTTAAGGTGGCACTACATGCAATTAATCTGGTCATGTAACTGTGAGGAGAAATTAAGGCAGTATAGAATAACCATCTTCCCTACTTACTTGCTGAATTGTTCTATTGTTCTATTAACAGATTTCAGTTAGGTCCCTGAAACTTCTGGCTGGTATTAAAAAAAAACTCTTCTTGGAAAATTTGACAAAAATTTGCAATATTGCAGAGCCTTGTAGTGGTGATAGTTTCTGAAAGAAGAAATGACCTTTTTTTTTAGGAGGAGAAGAAGAGGATGAAGGAAGAAATTGAGAGGAGAAGGGCTGAAGCTGCTGAAAAACGTCAAAAGATGCCAGAAGATGGTGTAACTGATGACAAGAAGCCATTTAAATGTTTCAGTCCTAAAGGTTCATCTCTCAAGGTAATCTTAAGGATAACTATATCATACATACAAAATAATGAGGATTATAGTTCACACCAACTACAAAACTTCCAAGCTATGTGAAAGTACTTGAAATTAGGCACAGGACTTTGCTCTGAAACAGGACTTAGCCTAAAAACTTCAATTGAAAAAAAATCATACAAAGAGATAACTGAAAATTAGTAAGCCTTTCTAAAAATACAATCTGGGCTGAGAGTTACTTTTCTTGTTGATCAAAAATGTCTAAAAAGAGTCTTCACTTGCAAGAGGTAATTATTTTGGAAACTTAAAGCAGCATTACTGTCCTGATTTGTTATTATAGGAGTATTTTGTTAACTGAACTAGGGAGAAATTGTAAGTATTTTCTCTTTTCTTGGACATGCACAATTGCTTTCCTTGCCAGATTATTTCAAACCGTCTCATGTGAGAGTTCTAGTTTATGACTAATACTCCTAAAAATCACATTCAGAAGCGCTGGGCATAATTTCATTTTCTTAAATAACAGAAAGAACCCCCCTACCTTTACTGCAGGAATTTCTAAGTATTCTTCTGTGGCCTATATTACACAAGTGGTCAGATAACTCAGTAAAATGGCCTTTTAGTATATGAAAAAAAAATCCTGGCCCTGCTGAAATTACTGGGAATTTTGTTTTGGTATTCATTTCAGTTGTTTTCTCAGTACACACTCAAACTACAGACATCTATTCATCATTTTCTACTATGTTTTTCTTTTCTTGCTTTATGTCATTAGTCAGCCATGAATCCAAAATGTCTGTCAAAAAAGGTACCTTAGTGTACATGAGGAAGGGAAAAGAACCAGGCAGGAGGCTATCAGGTAAGAGTGGGAGTTGGACCATGAGTAGACTTCCTGGGGTTTAGGAAGCACACTGCATCAACTGCAAACTGCATTTAGTCAGAATGACATTTATACTTGCAGAACTTTGTTTTGAATTGATGTGCCGCTTTGGCTCTGGACTGTTTTGGGTCAGGTTACAGCAAATGGCTAAATACTTTTGACTGAACTTGACTTTGACTCCTCAGACCATTCAAGTCACAAATTTGAGGGCAGTATATAGAGAACTCTAAATGAAGGTTACCAAAGTGCATGAGTATTGCCTGGTATTGCCATTTGGTTACATATTGGTAACTAAATCTATTTATACAGTTTCTTCTTGATGATTTTGGGAAGCTTTCTTTTCCTTTGTTGTGTCTATTAAATTGTTTTTTATGACATACATTTGGAGCCTTAGTTTGCAGATGACTCAAAAAAGAGGAAATTATTGTTTGAAAGTGGTTGATAGAAAGATGTAGATTGTAATTTGGGGGATAATGGGACAAAACAATGGATCTGGCAAAAGTTTAGAGAATAGTTTTCAGAGAACCTTTAGACTCATGCTTTCTGAATACATTTTTGTATTGTTTCCAGAAAAGCTGGAGTTTCCTGAACTTTGTTTAGCATAAAAAGTCCTGTTTTTTTTTGTGATGACAATTGCTGCTTATTTATTATGACATGTTCTGCAGAAGTTGCTCATTAGAAAATTTCATATATGCAAATTCATACAGATACATCTTTCTATTTCTCTCTGAAAAAAAAACAGTGATAATCTAGATGTTTCAGTCCTGGTGTCTGTGGGTGGCCAGAGTAGATTTGTAATGCTGCTGAGCATAACACCCCAAATTGTTTCTTGGCCTTCTATGGTCAATAACTGAGCAGAGAATAATTTTAACAACTTGATGTAAAATTTGATGTCAAACTCCAGTTCTAAGAGGTCTTCAGTTGCCTTTCATTTGAACAGAGTGCTCAGGTCTGCCTAACCTGATGGATGTACAGGCTGAGGTCCCAAGAGACTATTATACAGTGCCCGAGTTATCTCTTGATTTGCAAAGCATTTGGCACATATTTTCTCACTCAATGGATGTATCATCTAGTTAGATGTGTTATGAGCCACGTCTACCCACACAACAGTGGGTGGACAGGTGGAATTAATGATGAGAAAGAGGAGGCTGTATTAAAAGTCATTTTGGAACATGTGCACGTTCTGTATTCACCTACATCCTGGTCTGGCAAAGAATCCTTTTCTCCTTCTCTGTTCTTACTGACCATGCTAAACTTTTGGAGGAAGAAAGAAGGCAAACTCTGCTGCTCTCCTGTCCTTCTCTTGATGTTGATAGCAGCCTAACTGTGTTTAATGCAGCAAAGGAGCATGTAAGGCATTCAGACTTAACAGAAGCACTTTCCTCCAAGGAACTACCCCCTAAAATGTTTTTTAACATTCTTCCACCTGTATCAGACATAGGGCAAAACTATAATAAAGGGATTTCTCTCTTCTACATTTGTTTTCTCATCCCTGTCCTCCTTAGTCCATTTTTCCCTGAAAATATTTTTGCATATAGAAATTTAAATAGTTTTTATTTCTTGTAACATCTATTACATAATTTAAAGAAATGTATGAAACAGGTGTTACTGGAAATATTTAGATGGTGCTCATTTCCTAAGTCGTTAGGTAAAATTATGTATTAACTTGCTCCTTTTCCATTCTGTTCTTAAGTGCAGATGCCAAAAAGAAAATGCAATTTGATCCTCAGACTTCAACTGCATGATATCTTTATTAATAGGCCAAGTAACTTCTTGCATGAATCAATGAACCAAACATGCCTATATAATATGGAGTGTGGATAAATGCATAAATAAATCTTTGTAAAACTTTTAGTTTAACTTACTCTACCTCACTTGTATGTGCTGCCCTGTTCAGTAAGGCACTGATCAGTTATGAGGCTCTGCAAGTTTTTACTTTATGTCATTGGTGGCTAATCCCATGAATCAAGCAGAGTACTCCTAAGTATTGGGCAGGACTGAGATGGATTTAATTCTTTATCACTTAAGCATTTACATATATAAGACAAGCTTCTTTGGTAGTCAGTGGAGAGAGATACAGGCATCTCCAGTGGGCAAGGGACCTTAACTCTGCTAGAGTGAAATGAGCTGCCTTATGTCACTGCTGACTGTAGAAGCCAGTAGGTGTAGCTTGGAG
>JAVCKT010029790.1:13380-24077 GCA_032273925.1 Rhynchotus rufescens | reverse complement strand
TCAGTCATGCACTGGACATCTTTTCCCTTTTTAAAACAGAAGGCCTGCTGTATTTCGTGCAGTAAAACACTAGGAGGTACGGTGGAAGCTCTCAGAGAAGCTAAAGCTACATTAAGGCTGGGCACCATCACACCGAATAAGATGGTAACACTGAATTAGAGGAAACATCTGCATGTGCTGCTGCCCCTGAAGTTATCGCTAGTTATTAGCTAAAAAGACTCAGTAGGAACCTGACAGTTGCTGCTCAGTAGAAGAAGGAAAAAAAAAAAAAAAAGGAAATGAAACAGCCAACTGGGTAACTCTGAATTTGTTCCAAATATTCAAGAGCAAGTAGAAGGAAAAAAATAAAATAAAAAAGCAAAACACCCATTGCACACAGTTTTACTGTGATTTATGTCATAGCCAATGTCTGTTGCAGGTTCCTCCCCATTGCTGACCTTGCTAAGACTGGATTTTTGTCTCCAAAGAAAAAACCTTCTCATCCAACCATTTCTTATTTCCTGTCTCGATCAGTGTGATGCCCTTTACTGGCATTCCGTGCAACTACATGATGAAACAGAACTAAATCTGGATTTTTTTTCCCTGTTGCATTGCCAGGGCCCTCTTCAGAACCATCCCAAGCTTCTCTGCTCCTTAGCAGCAAAACAAAACTGTTGGGAAACTTTCGGCTGGCCCAGGGGAGCCGCTCTTAGGCTCATAAAGGATGAGCACAACACAAAACCCTTCTCAAGTTTGCTTCTTTCACACAGGTAAGAATACAAGATTTTATTCCCTGCTAGACCAAGACGCAAGTGGTACCTTGTGACTAAACGGTCTAATACATCAGAGCACTGGTTGGCTACCCAGAGGAAACATTTCCAGGGTCATTTCACTGATCCAGGTTATGGAGGGGGGGGGCTTTTAAGGAAGCCCATGAAAGTGCTGAGCAATATTTTTGAGGAAGTCATGACAGCCAAACCACCTACACAGATCATGGCTCTTGAGCTCATCTAAGTCCCTTGTGATATGCCTGCATGTACAGAGATATCCAGCCCGTGTTATTTATTTCAAAGACTTTTATTAAACTGTGCTTCAGAAGAGTATGCTAATTTAAAATTTTATTCAGAACAACAACCTGTATTACCAAATACTTAATTATCAGTATATTTGCAGTGTCCTTGGGCACTGCTGGGTAATCAGAGCTCTCCTGTTTTCATTAAACAATATTTTATTGATAGCACTGAGGACTTCAGTTCTGCTTGATCAACAAGTAAGTGATGTTTATTTTATGCTATGATAATTAACTGGCTTTTCAGGTGTTTCTACCTCCCAGTCTATCACCAAGAATAAGAATATTTACATGAAATATCCTGAAAGTAAATTACTATGCAGTTATCACCAGATAATCTAAAAATAAAGTGTGGCTCCTCATTTCTTCCTTTTCTCAAAGTTTTCAAATCTGTGTTCTCTGTCTAAAATTGAGGGAGGGGGGACAGGGACACATTAAAATCCAGATTTGAAAATCCAGCTCGTGTCCTGCATATTAAGTTCCTTTTACATCTTACGGAGTTTCCAGATTTGTAGCCTCACTTTTCTTTAATAGAGATAAGGATCAAAAACCCCATATGACCCAACAGCGATGTACAAATGAATCGACTGGCTAAGCCATTACTTTTAACCATATTTTTCTGAACTCCTGGTGCAGTTTATGAAGCACCACGGCCTTTCTCTCAGACCACAGAGAAGGACTAAGAAAATTCCAAGCTCAAATCTGGCTGGACTCCAGCAGGACACCTTTCCGCAACCTGAGACACCTGAGTTCAATCTCACTCCACAGAGGCAGCTCCAGGAACAGGTCCAGATGTTTTGCCTGCTCCGACACACCAATCCCTCCTGGGGACTACCCTCATCTTTGAGGAAGAGCTCCTCCCAAGTTGGAATTTTCTCTAAGCCAAAAAAACCCCAAAGTTCCAAATAAAAGATTAATGTTTTTTCTCCCCTTCACTGCCCCGGGATCATTAACCCCGCTGGTAGGAACATTCTTTCCCTTGCCTACTCTCAAGCTCTGCATCTTTCAGGTCTGCAAACAACAATGCCCGATAAATGCCCGCGGGCGTCTGGAAAATCACAAGGTAGCTGCATTTCCCAACATTACTTTCTAAAATGTTTTATCCCCAAGCATGTTCCAAATGGAACAGCCTGGAAAAATGGCGCAAGGGAAATCTTTATACACACATAGTAAATAAGGAATACTGCTTTGCTGCAGAAGATTTTTTTTAGTTTTATTCTAGATTTACTGTTCACCCAATAATCCAAGTTGTGCAGCACTTGTTTCTGCTTTACCTCTTCACAAAGATCTATTTCCTGAATGCTTTTCACGATACTTTATCTTATACTTTGTCTATGTCAGAATTTTCCATCTTAAAATAGAAATAATGATATATCCAGGTAAGCTTTGCTAGGTGTTCAATAGGAAATGGTCAGTTGTTAAGACCATGCTATTATTACTTATTTTGAATTACAAAATGTATGAATCCACTAGAGGTCTGTAAGCAACTAAACAAATGAAAATATGCAGTAAGAGAGTATTATTTCCCATGTCCCTATATGCATCTCAAAAATGATCTGACATCCATTGTAATCACTTATTCCCAATAACATACAATTCTGTGGATATGTTAAACATAGGAAATAACAACAGTGAAAAAGACTCACTACAAGCAAACTGGATGTTTGTTAAAAACAGTATTTGTCTACAAATATTGACCAAACTAAATTTTAGGGATCGATATTTGCTTACTAAAGAGCCACAGAGACAAGTACAAAGGACAAACAAAATTACTCTGAGTGCCAGAGCTGGCACTCGGGTCTCAGCTGCTCAAGGAACTCTACATGACAGAGCAGACACCGGCCAAATGCACTTACTAAGAAATTACCACAAATACTTTACCACTGCATTTCAACATTAGAAAGAATTATGATTTGATAGGGGACATTTCTGAAAATGTATTTACCTTCAGTGACAGCTCATTGATTTGATTTAAAGAACAGTTTAAGTTAACGTATTACCTAACCTCCCCCCACAAAATGCATTTTCCTCCTTTTTAAATTCAGCTCTCAAATAAACAACAAACATTTGAAAAATGTCTCATCATTTTCAGTGTGAACTGTATTTTTCATATGGTTTGATCATTTCTTTCATGTAGGAAGCAATGACCATTTCACTCTCCATTTTAATTCAAGTTTTACCTAGGTGAAACAAAACTAACATGTTTTCAAAGGCAGATTAAGCATCAAAAACTATCATAAATCTAGAGAATAAAGAGTGAATTTTAAAATCCATATTAAGATCTTGTTACACTAGTAGTTCAGTACCTAAATAGATATCCATCTATGCTTAGATATCTATTTTGTTAAGACAGTAAAAATACATCCTCCTAAGACCATACCTACAGTACAAAGACAAATTAATGGTTATTAATGTGCATGGAATAAATAATATCTGCAGTTTCTAAGGAGGAATAAACTGCATATCCTACTTTTATATTTCTCCATCTCCCCATGGGGACAAACAGTCTTCAGTAATTCAACACAGTATCAGATATAGCATCATAATGAAAAAAATATATTATATATATATATTCATATTCTTTGCTCCAGGACAGACCCTCCACCTGTTTGTGACCACGAAATAAGTCACAAATGTGTGTTGACCACAAATAGGTCATTTCATAACCCTCTTGTAATTGCATCCCTTTCATTAAATATGATGCAATACGCACAAGATGCACATGGAAAGCCCATTCCAGAATACAGGACCTTAGGGTAGGCAAATTGAAAGCAGGAGAAACAGAAACAAAACTCAGGTGATTGGAAAGTGGAGCACAGGGTACTCTAGGACTTGTCAGAAGTTCAGCAGAAAAACTTAAGTGGTAAATTTGAATCATGTCACAAGACTGTCCTCTATTCCTGGTCAGTCCTCAGACATGAGACAGCCAGCCAGCAATAAAACTGAAAAATGTGGGCAGCTTGTAACGGCCAAGAATCTTCCTGCAGAGACAGAATTTATTAGTCTCGGATATTCTTATTCATAAATTACCACAGTCATTTTAAATTGAGCGATGATGAAAGAACATTTTGTCCTAAAGCCTGTCATGAAAAACTAATCCCAACACAGGGGCATAGGTGGAGGTGACCTCGGGGGCAGCGTTACCAACCTCCACAGGCTCCGTCTGAAGAGACAAAGCCCTGACCCTGCATCTTCTGAAACGCAGGTGCCCTTCCTAGGGCGAAAGGAGGGCTGGCACCCTGCCTGTCTCTTACTCATTTCTGTCAAGGGCAGAGAAGTTCTTGCATATGATCAGCAGATGAGGCAGAACCAATTCCTTAATGATAGATCAGCCTTTCCATCCAAGTACTAAGGTACAATTTCTTTAGCTAAGGAATAAAATAGTATGTACCAGCTCTAGAGGCATTGACCAGTGTTCCTCAAACAAAACATAATTCAGTGCGAATTTCATGTTAATGTTTTTCTTTCCACCCACACATTTCCAGCAGATTCCACCCAACCAAAATGCCAACCCACAAAACCACATATCTTTTAAATTGGTTATTGTACCATGGCATTAAGATTTTGTTTTACAGTGATATCCCACAGCTGTCTAACCTCAAACTCAGCTTAAACATTTCACAGTCTCCTTTTTAAAATCATACAGGGAAACTAGAAGGATAAAAACAAGTAGCAAAGGAGAAAGCTGGCTAGGATGGCAGCATCCGTGTGGCTTGAATGCCTGTCTCCGGGCCATAGGAATACGGCAGTCCAATGTTCTCTTTGTTGGAGATGACCCCTATCATAGGAAAGGAAGGAAATCAGAACATGTCCTTACACCTCAGCTGCTGATGGTTGCTCCAAGACATATCTCAAAGCCCACCTCTACTAGCCTTAACAAACACAAGGGCTCAGGAGCCGCCGAGATGGAGCATAACCCGTCTGGTTTTTCCAGCTCTGTGGACCATAACGCTGAAGGGAGAGGCAAGCAAGGTACCCTGGCTACTGCAGGCCCGTTTGCAGGAACCTCAAAAACCTCAAGCCCTGCTGGACAGACATCTCTTCAACCTAAACTACATTTCAGCTGCTGAAGGCCTGAACTCCCATCAAAACTCTTTTCATGGAAACTTGGTCTGACAGGTTTCTATAAGAAAGGCACTGCAGAATAACTGTAAGGCCTCTAGTCACTCTTGAACGTGCATGCACACTTAAAAAGCGTTCTTATTTCCCAATCTTCATATGGGAGTTTGGAAGTGCCCCTGTACCCCTTTCAGTGATGGCGCATTTACTTTAATTTCAAACCCAAAAATGACTACTTCAAGTCTTCACAATACAGGGCTAGGCCACAGCTGCTGTTCCTACAAACCCCACTGCCCAACAAATTGTACTATAACATGACTGTGACTCACAAGCAGTCATCAGACTGACCTCTCTTTTTCTGGCTCCGACACAGGGCCAGTTCCACAGGCTTCTGTGGTTGCCATTACATGAGCTGCCTTTGAGTGGTTCAGAACACAAGAATCCAGCATTTCCAAACCAAGCCAGTCTAGCTGATAGCATTGTAAGTCTCCAAAGCTAGACGGAGACCTGAGCTAGCAACTTTACATGTTGAACAACAACAAAATAAATGCAAATCCAACTCTTACTTACACAGCTGTAGTGGCTCTGCAGTACTGACAGCAATAAAAGTGTTTTTGTCAATAAAGAGATCAAACATGACTCAGAGGGCACTGACACACAGTGGCTAGTGCCACCTTATTGATAATTTTATGACTATAATCTTCTTCCTACAGCTACTATAACAACTGGCACCTCATTTCAAGAGTTGCTGACTTCTGCCATGTGATGAGGGTCCCTGTGTCTTAGGAAGATTAACCACTTTCCATGCGATTGAGCCTTAGAAAATTGAAGCATTTGCCCCATGCTGAGATGCTGGTTAGTAACATAACCCCTTTACCACCCCTTCCCTCTTCAGAACATTAGTGAATAGCTTGAAGAACAGAGCCAGCTGCAGCATCATAGTACCACATTGCAGTGGTATCTGCAGATTGCAAAATCACAGAATGACAGGGGCTGGAAGAGACCTTTAGAGGTCACCTAGTCCAACGTCACCAGGGTCACCTAGAGCACATTGCACCAGAGTTCGGGGCGGCATTGGGCAAACTATCATACAAATAATAAGAGATAAGTTGCAGCCTCAAGGGAATTAAACCAAAAATTTAATACACTCTGAAATTACTAACTTATCATCTAATGGTAAGCAGTAATTTTACTTCTGCTTACATTCAAAATAATCTGTCTTATCACATTTTTAAAATCATCTCCAAGTCAGTATGATTTTCTATCCGGGTATCCAGGAGCTGTACAAATACATGAATTACAAGGCATTTTACAGCAACCACATATTCACCTGCCTTTACTAATGGACAGAGCCAGAAGTAAAACGCCCCTAAAATTATCTCCTTGTACCAAACTGTGCTTCTTGATTATTACTAAGAAAGTACTGAGGACCATTTTTCAAAGTCATATCTGTATGTTCCATAGAAACAGATTTTGCTTTTACCTCTGAGGAATACAAATATCCAGTGTTTTTGTTCTTTGCAGCTCAGTGATTTACTGGCATGTCTTTTCCCACAAAATATTTGCATATATCTGAAAGTCAAACGGTTCTGATACATTCCATGTTTGCCAGGAAATGAACGCTCCAGTTCAGTGTAACTGAACATTTAAACAAGCACAGGGACCACGACAAACAGCAGCATAATCAACATACCAATGAAGAGCCTGTTGTTAATTACTATCCATTTCAGGCATTCTGTATGAGCAACTTACCTGAAAAGCCTTCGCATCCGTATGTTGGTAAAGCCAATAATTAAACAAGTCAACACTCCTTTTGCTTGATTAGAGAAAAAAATGGAATTGTTTTGTATAATTCTGTTACGCACAGTTGACATTTAGTTGAGAAAAACAGCAGCAGTCCAAATCTAAGCATTTAAAATTAACATTATAAGCTGTTCTTGAACAAAATAGCAGCATATACGCATATAAGGACCATGCAGGATAACACATGTTGCTAATTTGAAAGCGATTATACCGTGCAGTACCTGTTGGGTTTCATGGAAGGCCGCACAGCTAACACTCAGAATGGGAAAAAAAAAAAAAAAGTGCCACTGTTCTTTAAGTAAGAGCTTGGTACCTATAGGAGAGAGATTGAATTTACAAGTTGTTGAAAGACTTTAGAAAAGCAGCAGTACAATGCCACTATTCATATACACTGACACAATAGGAACTGAGAAGCCAAAATTTTGCTCAGCCCAGCACCACTGCGGAAATATGGTAGTTGCAGGAGCTGTAAGAAAGGGAGAGGCGCTCAGCTGGAACACGAATTGAGAGCAATGGGCAGAAATGCAAGGAGGAGACAGGCAGAATGGGAATAAAAGCAGACAAAACAGAGGGAAAGCAGAAAGTTTAGAAAGAATTTTCAATACAGAGAGTATCAGAACAAGGGATTTCTTTCTCCATGTGAGGCCTGCTTTGCCCACTACGTGGTTTGGGCATGAAAAAGGAAATTTTATCTAGCCTGGGACCTCCTTCTAATGCATTACCCATTACATGACTACAGTCAACAATCCATGTAAACAACTGAACCCAAAGGGATAAAAGTAAGTTTATTAAATGTTGTCTTTTTAAACATAAATCCATTTAAAATCCTGACTAGCCAAATTAGCACTTGCTAAAAAGCAGGCATTCCGATTGGTATTAATATTTCAAGCCATGCAACTGAACTACTTTTAAGGCCAGACTTGGCTGAATTCCTGTAACCCTTCATGACAAATAGCTCCTTCTAGAGTAGGCAAGTATTTTCTCCATATCATTTTATTAGCTTATTTAGTCAATTGATTTTGATTACTAGCTTGTCAAAAGGAAAAAGAATTTGTAGGTGAAAAGAAAGTCAGTGGAAGAAAAAGCTATCAAGCTTAAAGTCTTCCAAGAGCTTTCCAAGACCATGACTAAACCGAGTTTTTTTTTTTTTTTTTATTTCATTAAGCAAATACTCTATAAAATAATCTGGATAAATTATTATTTAATTTAGCACAGATTTATTCTAATATTTGTTTTAACAATGGAAGATGATGAATGACTAACTTCATACATTTACTCACAACGTTCATCTGTCTTTTTGGATTAGAAGCCATCTGCAATGAGGAAAAGCAGCTTTATAGAACTGTTCTGTTCCTCATCAGGGAGAATGCTAGATACACATGGGGTGACAGGAAATGTTTTACATCTGAACAAAGCAAGCACTGTGAACAACAAGTAAATTGAATCAACTGTTTATATACCAAACAACCATTCCTGATTTGGGAAATTACTTGTTTTTTTTTTTTCCCCCTCCCATTTGACCTAAAAAAAACCTGAGTTTTTTTGTACAAATTATCTTACAAAAGGGTACAGAAGCACCTTTAACTTTTCTGATTTCTTCCCCCCAAAACATTTATCTAGCCTACTCTGCAGTCAATGAAAGAATGCAGCTGAGTTGGTGTCTACCCTCTTCTGCACCCAAGGCAGCATCTCTCAACTCCACAACGGTTAATAGACAGAATAACTTGTCCAGAGATCAGTCTTCTATCTCTGAATATTGCTAGTCATCAAAAAGATTTTGCTAGCTAGACAGGAAAATCTGCAGTGATCTAGAACAACATCTAAGACCTCAAATCCCCATGTCTAGATCCCTGTGCCACAAGGCCCCTCTTTCACATTACTATTGCAAATTTTAATAGTATTATGTTCTCTTCAGTTAGCACTGAATTAATGCTTTTTCCACTCTTATTCAGCAGCTTTAAAGTTTTAAGTCTAAAAAAATTACCCTGAACTATACACATATCTGATCTTCACAAGTCATTAAAGCATAATCTCCAAATTCATCTTCCTAATGACAGCCCCATTTGTGTCCTCTTAATAACAATAATCATAACATCAATAGTGCTATTTTGCCTTAATTGTTTTGAAATGGCTATTTTTTCCCTTGTCTACCTAATATCTGGAACAATTCTTCTTACTGGAAAGAAAAATCAGCAATGCCATCTGGTATTGCAGAAATCAGCAGTATCTCTGTTTTGTTTTGTGATTCTATTAAGAGGCACAGAGAAACATTATTCAGTTTGAAGCAATATTTGAAACAAAACACATGCCGCATACGAAGAACCTAAAGAAACAGTCTGTGATCGAAGAGCTACTTTGAAATGAAATCTGTCATACTCTGTATATGAGAAGTACCAGAGAATTACATTTCTTTAATGTAAGTTGTTGTTCAGTACACACTTCTGAAGTGAACATTATTCTAGAACAATTCCAGAGGCACTACCACAGTCTAACTAAAATAAAAGCCAACTTTACCGAAAGAAAGATAGGAACATCAAAGGAGAAAAAGAGTCATCTTAATGACTGACCACTCATCAAGTAAGGAGCGGTTTAGACTAAAAACCTTTTGCTCCTTTGATGTTCAACACATCTCAAGTGGATGCCTTTGGTGGCCAGCATGTTATTCTCCAAACTTTTAGACCTTAGGCTCTCTGCTGAAAAACAAACAGCCCAGTTTAGAAATTTCATAAACAACTCAGACATTGTTTATTTTTTAATTAAATCCAAGGATACAATCCCAGTGAGTCACAAAACCACATCCAAAGCAGTCTGCCTTCTAATATAACTCTAGATAACCTCTGTTAAATCTCCCAGTTTCTTCAGATCTGACTTACAAATTGTCTGTATTTGGCTGTACACCTGTGGGAACTACCTAGGATGGCTGATGCACAGCCATCAGGTCTTCATCAGGAAGAACTAAAGTGATAAAATCAGCTCATTTCACAATACTTTTGATGAGAGAAAGCTGCTCCTTTGGGACCATCTGTCAGACCAAGCAAGTAATGTCTCAGGAAAATAAAATACTGATTTATTTAACAGTTTTATGTTTTCATCCTAAATTGGTTTATATAAACCTCACCATACCATGTACTTCAGTGCAAATGAAACAAGAAGCAATCCAAAAGTAGCAAACAGTTAGGGACAAGTTTGCATTCCAAAAATTTACACATTTAAAACAGACATGGCACCAAGTTACTTTGCTGCAAGCAGTAATTTATGAAATGCTTGCTACACCTCCACAGTTTTCTTGTTCTTAAATCCCATTTAATATGCCAATCTTACTTCAGGAGGAAATAAGCTAACTCTGATGCTTTGTGCCAATGCAGATGAGCTTCCCACACACCTGTATTGTGTTTCGCTCTTCAGTTAGTCATCCAGATTACAACAGATGAACAAAGTACCTCTAATCAGATCCCATTCGCAAGGTTAAATGTGATGGAAAAGGAAGGAGGAGAATGATCTAACAGACAGAGGCCCCAGTTTTGTCAGGACAATGCAGCTGCAGATGAAGTTATTAACCACAAAGATCCATGGGTTTAGGTCAAATACAGCCCCACGCAGGCAGCTGTGGTCCTGCCATGTCCCCAGTCTGGTCCTGCAGAACCTCCTGCATTTAAAACACTTCCACATCCATAATTACAGAATACCCAGTCTTTCTGTGTATGATACTGCTCATTCTAATACATTGAATATGAGTAAAATGTCATGTATTTGTATTGTGGTAGCTGTAGGTTAATGTCCTGCCTAA
>JAVCKT010029789.1:0-16599 GCA_032273925.1 Rhynchotus rufescens | reverse complement strand
TGGGTCTCTCTCTGCCTTTGTCCGTCCGAGGTACGAGGGGCGAACCTAACAGAATGAAGGACAAACCACCCACACTTGGGCTAACTGGAAGATCCTAAATCATGAGCATAGATAACATGCATCAAGGACACCCCTAAATCATCCACCCACATTTGGACAGATGAGAGAAATCACACTTGAGCAGTTTGGAGCACCGATAACATACATCAAGGACTTTGTAAAGGATACCGCCACACTTGGACAGTTTGGGAAAAAAATTTCAAACAGTAAGATAAAGAAGGAGGTGTTGGACAAGAACAGCCAATCCCAAAAGGACAAAACAGCATGGGGGGGTTAATGATTTCATATCCCTACTTTAAAAAGTACAAAAACCTCTCACGCAGATGTGTCGGGGTCCCTGGCAAGACCCCCCTTCTAGGGTGAGCCTTGGACCCCAGCTAGCTGGTAGTATCTCGCTTGCTTGGGTCTCTCTGCCTTTGTCCGTCCGAGGTATGAGGGGCGTACCTAACAGCACCAGCCCTGCCTTCACACCTTGCTGCGTGAGCAATTGCCTCACGAAACAGGCTGCTGAGCTGGGGAGGAAAACAAGACCTATGGCGGCAAAGAAGAACCTAAGAGAGCCCCTCACTCCACAAAATGGCGGCGGGCGGGCGTCGGTCCCGCGACGACGCGCGGCCACCACCACACGAAATGGCGGCAGGCGGCACGCGAGGCGGGTGGTTCGGTGACGGCGCGGCCCGGCCCGACCCGGCCATGGTGCCCCGCGCCGAACCTCGGGCGGGGCGGCGCCTCCCGCCGCGGCGGCGCAGCAGCCCTGGGCTCCGCCCCGGGCGGCGGCCTCAGCCGGTGCCGGCGCCGGGCGGCATGGCGGGGCCCTGGGCTCTGCCGGCGCCGCTGAGCCCGGCGCAGCTCAAGCGGCTCGAGCAGCACCGCTACAGCGCGGCGGGGCGCTCGCTGCTCGAGCCCTCGCTGCAGCCCTACTGGGCCTGGCTGGTGGAGCAGCTCCCGCTCTGGCTCGCCCCCAACGCCATCACCCTGGGCGGCCTGCTGCTGAACTGCCTCGCCGCGCTGCCCCTCATCGCCTGCTGCCCCAGCGCCACCGAGCAGGTACCGGCGCGGCGCCGCTGCGGCCGCCCCTGCCCTGCCCTCCCCGGCGCCGCCGCGGCCGTTGCGGGAAGGCGGCGGTTGGCGCCCGCCCGCCCGCCGGGCGTTGGGGCCGTTGCCGCCGCTGCTGCCTCGGCCCGCGGAGCAGAGGGACGACGCTGTGTCCGTGGGGGAGCGGCGGGCGCTGCTGGCGGCACCGCCGGCCGCCGGCGTTGCGCTTTGCCGGCCCCAGGCGCGGGCTGGCGGGGCCCAGGAGGAGCCGAAGCGGCAGGAACAGCCCCGGACGCTTTCTGCCGCGCGGGGCGTGGTTAAGGCGCCCTGTGGCCGCCCATCGTCGGCAGCACCGCCGCCCAGGGCTCCCCCGCCCGGCCGCCGGCTCCTTCAGCCCGTGGGATCTCCTTGCGGTGGGACCTCCCGCAGCGTGATGGGTGGCTGGGACCCGGTGACAGCCCCGTCACCGTGCAGAGACGGTTTTCCTTTTGATTACTGCTACTACATAACTTAGTCCTGGCGCACATTCCTGTTGGAAGAAGTGCCGCGTGTTGTCTCTGCAGCAGCTTTACCCTTCACGTTAGCAGAGAGGCGTTTGTGGCGGTAACCACGGCAAGGAGCTGGTCCAGGCCAGGCGTGTCTCTGCCTGGACCTGACGCGGCCCCTTCCTCGCTGCAGGCCTTGGGAGGAGCAAGGTGCTGCCCGCCCACTGGCCCCTGTGCGCTTAAAATGCTCACAGAGCTGCGGTATCCATCCCGCTTACCCATATGGTGTAGAAATAACTGCCTTTGTGCCTAGATGTACATTTTAAAATGGTTTTTCCCCTAAAGAAAATAAGGCAGAAAGTCTTCTTTGAGCTATTTATTTGTAGACCCTTATCCACAAAGAAACTGTACTGTTGACATCGAGGGAAATTACTCCTTTTGTGGAGGTTTATATTGAGCTTTAGAAACATTGTTTGCTGTTTGTTTTTTAATTGCATAAGCTGAATTTGGTAACAACTACAGTCTGGGCCAGATTTCCCAGTTCAGGATGGCCAATGTAAATCAGTGTGTGTAAATCATCACTGTGTGATGCCTGATTTTTTGTCCTATTATTTTGCTCTTTCAGTGTAGGTTGAACTTTCATTGCCCTGCTCCTGTGAGTCTAACTTTGGCTTTTTCTTGCCATATCGGCTAGGCCCTCATTCATCTCTCTTATTTAATAAATCATCTTGCCTTTCACTTAAGGTGTCATGTGTCTGGATAGGTGTTTTTAGATAGCCCAACCTGCTGCCACACAGCTAGGTGCTGTGTGCTCTACTGCAATGTCCTTTTGTGTGCTTTTGGCTTGGAATATGTAGGCTGGAAGGGGTAGGAGAAAGGTGGAACTGGAAACGATGTTGACGTTGATGAAAACGTGGACAGAACCAGTAGGGCAGCACATTTCAGAATTGCACCTGTCTAGCCCCTGCTAAGCCTCATTAGTCCATACCACACCTCTCTATTCCGTTTATTAACAAGCCTTGATTATCAAATGCTGTGGACTAACCAAGACCTGCAGGCTTGGTGAAAGTGTGGGAGCACTGGGCAGAAGATTTAAGTAAGATAACAGGGAGGTATCTCTCTTTGTAAAGAGTTGGTTTGTGTAAATTGGCCTCTTTTAACAGTAGTGTATTGAAGAACACTTCCATCTTGATACCGGTACAAGCCATCCAAAACAAAGGTCTGGTAAGTGATGAAACAAACCTTGCTAATACCAGTCATGCTAGGTCAGACTTGAGAGCCACCCAGCTCAGGCTCCCTCTTGAGAACAGTTGGTAGCAGATGCTTAGGAAGGAACGTGAGTAAAGGGGTCTTTCCTTTGTATATTCTCTCAGATGGTAGAAGACAGCAGTTTCCTGGGGCAGGAGTTTTCCTCAGGAGTTTTATTTGTTATAGCAAGAACTGGTGAAACAGTTACCATTCATACATGTTCCCCATTGTGATTTTTGCTTACTGGCCCTGGCTTGACACGTGGTCCACTACGTCTTATGGCAGCAAATTTCACAGTTTAACGATACTTTCTCTACTATGCAATGCAATTAACTCCTACCACTACCCAGTGTTCCCTTGCTCTCTTACTATGTAGCCGTTATTTCCTTATGAGCTATTCTTTTTATTTTTTTCCCCCCACAATCAGTGTCCACTAAAAGCCAGTTTGTTACTGATTAGCACCGTGTGTTTTAACTTCAATAAAATATTGTCTGCTGTAGTAAAGTTTCCCTGTGTAGAAGGACCGTAGGTTGTGTCCCTGCCTTCTCTAAGTGCACATGTTGCCATAAGCTGCCTTATCTTGGCCTAAGCCCGGGCTGGCCGCACCCCACATCGCTGCTGCCAGTGCAGGCTGCACATGCAGGTTCTTATAGCGTGTCTGTTCCAGCTAGCTCGCCGGTTGTGTAACTCATAAATCTATAGAAGCAACATATGGGGACCAGTATGCCAAGTATGGTGATAGGATGTACATAACCCCCTGCAGAATAGGAACGGTGCAGGTAACAGCGTCTGCCTCACTGTGATTGCACTGTGATTGTGGGATTGTATTTTTTCCTTTTTCATTCCTTTTCTCACCAGTTAGAAATATTTAGAATTTAATGTTTTGCTTCATTTGCTTCGCAATGGCTGTGTTATACTTTCGTGTATAACCAGTGCACGTTTGGCACCTCAGATTAGGATTTTTCCTCACCATTCAATAGTGAGCTGTTTTGCTGAGAAAAAAACGATCTACCACAAAGGGACTTCCCCACAGAAGCTACAGTTACTTCCTTAGGGTTTGACACACAAGTCTCTTGGACCCTTCTTGTTCTGGGCAAACCTGATTTCTTTTTCCTCTCCTCTCTCTTGCATCAACATCAGGGAGAAAACTGGCAAAATATAATTTTCTTTCCAGAGGAGGGAAATGAAGCTCTGATTGTGCTGCTTTTGTAGTTGCTAGTGGAGAAGTCAAACTTCAGCAATCCTTAGAGCCTAGCCACAGGTTCTTATATGAAAATAACACCAGAGGCAAGAATTTTAGGATAGACATTTATGTATAGATAGATAGATGCACACATATATGTATGTATGTATTCAAAATATATACTCTGTGTATGTATGTATAAATATATAAAAGCTTATGGCAGTTATAATAGGCTCCATATAGCCTCCAATAGGCTCTAAGCAATGTGGACTGTAAAACAGTCCAAGTAAGATTCATGCATGTCTTGTTTGGAGGGCTTATGGCCTTTATTTCTGCTGTCTGTAATTGCTTGTTAATTAGATACAGGTCACTAGGGTTAGAGGAAGGCAGGAACACAAAAGAGTAGATCACAGATTTGCAGTTTGCGTGTGGCAAGAGAGTGAAGACGCTGCAGAAAGCACCGGCCATGGAGGGGAAGGAGGCCGAGATGCCCACCTGGGTGTCTTTCTAGAGCTGCATTAAAACGAAGTTGAGGTGTGTTTACAGAAGGACACCAGCCCATGCTGAAACGTGCTATCAAGAAAGTCATATATCTGAGGATACGAAAGAGGGAACACGTGGGTGACTCCTGCCAGATCTATTATTAAGGGAAAGAAAGGCTTAGACTAAAAGTTTACGCTAAAGAGGGATTGTCTGAGATTTTTTCCAGTAAGAGAAATGAAAGGAAGAGGCTGACAGGATGTTCTGTAAATGCCAAGTGTGCAGCTGACCCTTGTGCCCGAGAGAATAAGGAAGCAGAGAAGAAGGTGGGATGTAGCAGTTGGTGTGAGTTAGGGTGTGGAGATGTGAAGAAAAAAGCATTAAGCTCCTGGCCTGGTAGAGCAGGAAACAGTGAGTTGAGAGCAAAGTAGATCTGCACAGTAGTCAGGAGACAAAGACTGGTGCAGAAAGGGGAAAGGGAGCATTTGGCCTAAGGCAAGAGAGTGAAGGTTCAGGCAACCCTGGGGAAAATATTAATGGCTCTGTGGTTGGATTGAGAGAACTAGATCATAACTAAACAGAGAGGCCCAAATCTTTAAACGTGGCATAAGCGTCGGCTGTTGAATTCTCAGAGCTTGGAATAAGTGATTTCACGAGGGTATCTCCTCTCTTGCAGCTGTCTGCTGCTCTGTGTAATGGCCTCACAAGGGCAGAAGGATAAGGGCCCCTGTTCAACTGGCACTTTCTCCAGAAGGAGAGGCATTCCACCTCTGCCTCAGCTGCCCAGGGAGGTTGTGGAGTCTCCTTCTCTGGAGGTCTTCAGAACCCACCTGGATGCCGCCCTGTGCTCCGTGCTCTGGGTGTCCCTGCTGGAACAGGAGGTTGGACTAGATGATCTCTATGGGTCCCTTCCAACCTCAGCCATTCTGGGATTCTATGTAATTCTGCCTGTCAGATGCCATCTGCAAGTTGCCTTGGCATCTCTAAGTACAGATCACTGAAATGGCAGATGACCTGGCCTGTGTAAAACTTTCATTTGACAGGATTCTAGGGCTCTGCAATCTTTAATACATCATTTTCAATTGAAACAGAGAAGCCATCTCTTCCAGGATTTGTGCTCCCCCCTCATTCCATTAGAATAGCATCCAGCTTCGGCCAAGTAATATATTGCTTGGACAGGATGTAACTTTGGGCAGAGGTAATAAACACCTCATCAGTGAAGAGCTGATGATTATTGGGAGCCTCCTCATGACCTTCTGCTGAGTCCATGAGCTGCGTCAGCATTCCCAAATGCTCCCACCTCTCCAGTTTGGAAACTGCTTGGGTCTGGCGTGGGAGGCTGAGAGGACATCCCTGATGGAGAGCCAGGCATGTGAGGAGGGGAAGGCAGCTGTAGTTGTTCTGAGCAGAGAGTATTAGGAGCTCTGGAAGCTCTTGTGCACTCTTGAGATTTGGAGAGCTCATTCCGATAAGAACAAGACTATTGAAGCTATTAAAATTGCAGTCGATAGCAAACTACCTTTGGCTGTTGTAAGTTAGATTTGAACATTTCGGGGAGAAATGCTGCAGAGTCTGTTTCTCATCCCTCAGTTGGTCAGACACCTGTCCTGGTCTTCCACATCCATGGATCTACTTCCAGTCCCTGCACGTGCAGGGATACAGAGTTGTCCAATACAATGTCAGCACGTACAGATAATAGGCACTGGGTGGCCTCTTGGCATGTTGTCAAGGAGCGGAGCTTTCTTGGTTGGGTGTCTGAGGGGACACTGCTGCTTTGACTTGATGCAGCAGGAACTACTGCCAACATCACTGAACCAGTGCAGTTAATGATAAAACTTGTAACTTGCAACCAGACAACGGCTGCTGTCAAAGGTCTTAAGATCTAACAGAGGTGTGATATTTAAAGCTGGCTTGCTTTTCACATTTAACACATAACACTTGCTTTGAGATAAAGTAAACTTAAAGAACATCTGCTGTGACATTACGGAAACTTCCATAAACAGCCCGCTGAAACCACCACATAAACCTTTGGTATTGATTGAGAAGTGAGCTGTATTTCATGGGCATTTCATTTGAAAGGATGGTGACAATACCAAGTACGCAGCACAACAGTGAGGAGGAATTAGCAGCATTAGAGCTAATGATGAAAAAGTGACATAACAGGTTTCTGTTGCTGGCTAGTGTTTCGGTTATGGAGATGATGCAGTCAGAAATAAGAGCCTGCCCACGCCCTGGCGTTTTGCTTAATCGGTGACGTGTGTGACACTGCGCGGGGGCCTACGGAGAGGGTGAGGGAGGCTGTGAGCATGTGGCTTCTGCCAGTGATACGCAGAACAGGGGACTCAGAAAAGCTCGCTCACATCTATCTCAGTTATAGGAAGATGATTGCAAAAAGGGGGGATTTAGTGTTTGCCAGATGCCTTGACAGTCCCTTAATTTTAGAAAATCTTTACATCTCTAAAGCTACTTTTTCATAATTTGTAGGTATGTCACAGTAGCTCAGCCTTAGAAAACATTGTGAATTAACTTCGTGGCATTTCCAAGTGACATCAGTGATAAAACAGGAAGTAGATCTAAAATTATTATAGCATTGCAATGAAACTGTTGTTTTTTCTTGGTTTTCTGCTTGTAAGGCTCAATTCGTAAATCTGTCAGGAGCAAGTTTGGCTGAGAGTAACAGATAGTGTCAATATAACAAAACTATTATGAAAATCCCACTGTAACGACTGTGGATTATGTCACAAGTGAAGTGATTGATCTTGGCTTCAACAGTGTCCTGTTTGTTATTCTGTGCCCTGATCTGTCTTATGGCTGTCAGTCATGTATTCTGGCAATGTCAAGAGCAAGGCTGGTGGCTGACAGGTAGTGGTGGCCTCCACGCAGCACTATCTTCCAGCTTGTAGCTCTTTGGTTTACAAAGTAAGGGTGGCAATAGGCACCTGCTGGTGTTGATAGGTTCTGCCTTGTCCCCCTTCATTGGAGGAGAGAAAATTTTTCTAAATGAAGATTAAGAATTTACTCCCATTTTCCCGTTTAACCTCTTTCCCCTCCTTCCCCTTAAATAAAATTTCTTCCAGTTTAATACAACTGTCAGGTGAGAAGAAACCTAAATAACATGACTAACTCCACTGGTAAGCAATGGACCTGCATTGCTGCAAGTTCTTGGGGTGGGATTTCCAGTTTGTGATTTCCTTTTCATTTGTTTATTTAGTGACACTACTATGTTAAATGACAAATGGAATGGAAGTGTTTACTTGTAGGCACAATCTGCAGGCTTGCAGTTTTCTTTGCTTCCTTGGGTGAAGGGAAGGGATGGCCTTGCCCGTTCTGAAAAATCTTAGTAACTTTTCTGGCTCTCAATGAACATACAAATCCAGATTTCTTATAGCCAGAGTCCCTACTACTTTGAATGTCTGTTGCTTCAAAGCTGGGCAGAGCAGCGTACAACTTGATTTTATACTGATTCTGGTTATTAATAAAATCACAGAACTGATGACAACATTTTTTACATATTAAAAGCACCAAACTAGGTGATAACACGGTCTATCAGCCACCCCTCAATGCGCGAGAAAGGAAGGCATGGTGCTTCTTGGCAAGAATGTGCCTTTTCATTTAATGTGAAGAATACTTTTTTTTAACTCAAATCAGTGAGAATCCTGACAAGAAGAAAGGGCTAAGAAAGCAGCTCACCTCAATTATGTTCTTACTGCTGCCTTCCAAGACACCCTGTCCTGTCCTATGAAGGATCACGACTTATTTGCAGCTGCTATTTTTCCTTTTTCCCAGTAGTGACACTGGATTTACAAGTGTGTGGACAAATTGCATGGATTTCTAAGTGTGTTTTTATCTGTAGGCTCCCTGAGACTTGACCTGTTGTCTAAACATACTAGTTTTTATTGGACTTATGAGATAAACATCATCATATGGCCTGTTTGCACTGCAAGAGAGCAACTGCAAAGGTCTGAAGCCACAGGCCATTACCTGGGAGTAGAAAAGACTTGGGCTTTGTGGCTGCCTATATGACTTTTACATATTTACCTGCAAGCTGCTTCCAACATTTATACCTAACTCTGCTCTTTTCATGAAGAGCAGTTCTAAAGGCTAATATTAGTAACAGTAACAGTTGTATTTCACTTAAGACAAAAATGTGATTTATAGTTTGTGTAAATATAGTTTGTGTTTTTAGTAAAAGCTACTTCCTGGACAAAGACACATGGACGTTGAGTATGAAATTAATGGTTTTGAAAGGTACTACTGTCAGACAGTTCCTTTGGACTTGAAGAGCAGTGTTAATTAATTTACAGCTTGTTTTGCAACATTAATAGCTAGTCTACATTAGCTAGACAGTTGCTCTTTCGTACTTGGTGAATAGTTTGAATTCTTCAAACTCTTTTCCAAGTACATATGTAGTCAATTTTTATATGAGGGAAAAAACTCTTTACCTCAGAGCTGAAGTATTAATTTAGTAAAATGTGATGGATTTTTATGTCTGTACATTATAAACCTTAGAAAAGTGTCTAATTCTTAATCAGTGCTTTACTAGCATTTTTTTTGTTTAAGATTAAGATTGTAACATTTTTCAGCATGAAGAATACAGATAACTAGAATTACTTCAGTGTTAAGATGGAAAAATAACTCAGTCAATGCAAGAATGAGTGAGCTATAGTAAATTAAATTGTATCTAGAGTATCTAAATTGCACACTAGAGTATCTAGGTGTATCTAGAGTAATTCATTATATAAGATACTACGGTTGTAGAGAATAGCATAGAAAATTTGTTCTGACCATAAACCATGTGCCACATAGCACAGTGCAGTATAACTCTGTGGTAAAGTATATTTTACCTTTAATGAAATAGGCTGTTGGATAAGAAGTGGAGAACTGCCTAATGACACTGTGTATGACTCTCTTTCAGGCACCTTTTTGGGCATACCTCCTGGGTGCATTAGGACTTTTTATCTACCAGTCTCTGGATGCCATTGATGGGAAGCAAGCCAGAAGAACAAACAGTAGCTCTCCCCTAGGAGAGCTCTTTGATCATGGCTGCGACTCTATTTCCACAGGTAGCCTTAACTTACTGTTACGCATCCTAGCTTTAAGAGAAGTTGCGTGTTGTCAAGAGGAGCTACTGAATCAGGGCACAGTTGAGGTTGGAAGGGTCCTCTGGAAACGCTGCCTTGTCAGGGTAGCTCCGCTGTCTCCTGGTCACTGCAGCCTGGCCTGCCCCAACCTTCATTTGTGACCAGTGTTTGAATATTTAAACAGTAGCTTTGGCAGGTGCTGGGACATGCACACTTTGCTTTTACTTGTAGGTGAAGAAATACAAAGTTCTCTAAATGAGCTCAACTGTGAACAGAAAAGACCAGGAATCTCTAGGCAGGCTATGATCCTCTGTAGCATGTGTTCAGTAGCAGGGCACAGGCAACGCTAGTGAAGGATTCAAGTACCTAAAATGCTATTCCTAACATGCTATTCCTGCATGAAGTTGAGAGTTCACCTTAGAAGTCAGGTGACAAAGAAAATCAGCTTGTTAATAAGGTAGGGTGTTAGAAGGAGTGTTTACTTATGTTCCTTAGGAGAACGGTTAAATATTCATATTTATATATTTAGAGCTCCTAAAAAGCAGGCCTCCATCAGTTTTACTCTCCAGTACTCAGCTGCTGTCCTAGTAGCAGTATTTGTGCTTCTATTACAGCTTAATGGCTACATTTGTCCTAGGAGTCGCAGTGTCCTTTGCATCTGCAATTCCTGGAGCAGTGCTAACCAGCAGCATCTAGGAGAGCTTAGCTGGGTCCACAGGTAGCAAAGAGCAAGTGGTCCCAGGGCCAGGGGAAAAGGGAAGGACTTGAAGCTGGGGCCCTCACTTGGAAGGAGTTTAGTGTTTGGTGTCTCCTGCCAGGACTGTCTCTGGTGTTAGCTACTGAATAAAACAGCAGGAATGTAATTACTTCGTTACACTGATTGAAAATGCCTTGTAATTTTATTTCTCCTAGCTGCAAGCAAAGAGGCTTTTTGACTAACATGTTCATTTTTACTTTTCAGTTTTTGTTGTCCTGGGATCCTGCATAGCAATCCGACTAGGAACAAATCCTGACTGGTTGTTTTTCTGTTGTTTTGTGGGACTGTTCATGTTCTATTCTGCACACTGGCAGACATATGTCTCAGGCATGTTAAGGTTTGGAAAGTAAGTAGGTATCTTTAGAACTACAAGTGACTTAATCTTGGAGACTGCTTCAGTTTCCTTTCTTCCTGTTTTTTCCTGCACTCTTCGCCTCCTCCCCTTCTTTCCCCGCCCCCAGCAGACTTCTGTCCTATCTTAATAAAGACTCTGCATTTTAGTGGCTAGAGGACTTGTGCTTTTACAGCTGATTTTAGCGACATATGCTTATTTTGCACATCTTA
Source organism: Rhynchotus rufescens (assembly GCA_032273925.1). Taxonomy (NCBI): domain Eukaryota; kingdom Metazoa; phylum Chordata; class Aves; order Tinamiformes; family Tinamidae; genus Rhynchotus; species Rhynchotus rufescens. The sequence continues at coordinate 5,706 of JAVCKT010029789.1, read as the reverse complement.
TGACTTTTTTTTTGTCTGCAGAATCACTGCAGAACTATACAAGCAGCATGGAGGTTTGGACTGGAGCTCTTGCCCTCAGGGACTGTAAACAAGTGCCCTGTGCAGGAGTAGCAACAGGGCAAAGCATCTACTCTATCTCCCTTCACAGTCTCCCAGCCACCAGTTTCAGGCAAGGAGAATCTGAACCACATACATTTTGAAGAGAAATTCACCTGATAATGAATTTCTCTTCTATTACCATGTCCAGCCTTTCTTTGAGCAAACTTTTTACCTATCATGTCCTTTGGCAAGGAATTGCACAAAGCTGTGCCTAATACATGTTCAATTCCTGTATTCCTGTAGGTTTGTTTTTATTATTATTATTTAATCTAGCTCATGTTACCTTTGATATTCTTAAGGTTTTATGTTAGGTGATAGTTATATTGGTTCCTGCGATGCCATTCATGACTTGCTAGAAATTTAGTTTGCTCTTCCCAAATTGTAGTGGGAGGAGGCCTTGACATTTGTGTGGAATACGATGGGGAATGCTGAACCCTCCCACAGCCCCGGTGGTGCCTGGCCATGGTCTTATACTGCATTTAAACAACAAGCTGCACTCTAGTAATAATTTCTGAAAACAGAAAGAATGGCTTCTTGATTATAACTCCAATTTACAATTGTAAATCTCTCAGCCAGATGATTGGGGAGAGCTCTGTGACTTTCTAGGGAATAAATATATTCCATGTGTTCCATGCTTGCCTTTTGAAATTAAATAGACACAACTTTTCAGGTTGTTTCAACAACAAAATGGGTTTTTTTTCAAGACTTGTACATCTGAGCTTTTTTTTTTTTTTTTCTTTGTTAACTTCAGAAATGTCTTCTAAGCTATTCCTTTTTATTAAGCATAGAGAGGAGAGTCTAAATGAAGTCAATAGTTTATTGCTCTAATGTATGGATGTCTAACTTGGATGAAAGCTTTCAGTGATGGTGTCCATCAACCAGCACCTCTGACTTCTAGAAGTCAAATGATGAGTGAGAGTCCTAGCAAGGACCGGAACATTTGGGTCCTGTTGACTTGTGCTGGATTAGTAAAGAGTACAAAAGATGGATTTCGGTGCCACCAACTGTCTGAGGCTCTGTGGAAAGCTGAAATTATAAACTTTGGTACATGTTTGCACAACATGTTTATTGTAGCAGTGGCTGAGCTACCGTAAAATGTTAACCCCTCTAGGGAGTGGAAGCCCACTCCCAGCAGCATGGTCCCCTTTTCTGTGTGCATGGACTCTTATTTGACTTGGATTCAACTCATTAAATAGGAAACAAAAGTTTAAACTAAGCTAGTAAGCTGAGTTGGCTTACCCTGCACTACTGGTACTTATGTGATGGTGAGTGAGGAGAAAAGCAGAAGGAGAGAGAATTTCCCATTCCAGTGGCTTTGAGTGATAAAGAGCAACAAGTCATACTGTCTAGATGCCGCTTAAATAATGGCTTTTCTAAGACTAAGTTAGAAGCAGGTGATAAAAGGTAGTATGTTTTTATCAGTTTTTCAGATGAAAGAAAAAAATGATGCCCTCATTAAATGTGGGCATCAAATTAGATAACAAAGAGTTGCTTCCTGACTCTCTTTAAAACTATTTTCCTGTGCAAAGTTTGTTGTGACAAGTTTGTGTAACAGTGGTTATAATACGTTAAAAGAGCAAATCTTTCTGTTTAAGGAAATACTGTATTTTAAATTTCATGGTTGGATCACAACTTCAGTACAAAGACCTGTCGCAGAATCTCCAGTAGTGTAAGCAGCACCTTAGATGTTGCGCTTTTCTGCGCTTCACTGAAAGTGTCAGTTCTTTGTCCAGAGTAGAAGTATCTACGTATTTGGGTCTTCCCACACTAAAACATTTCAGTAATCAAAATCATTGAGACAGAGTGAGACTACCATGTCTGAGTGCAAAAGCAAAAAAGGCCAGACCCTAGACTCCAGAGGGTGTGCAAGGCCACCTGTGTGTGTTAAGATTTTTATGGAAACATATCAGTTATATGCCACAGGAGATAGAGGACAGATGCTTGGCTATCCACTGACTCAATCTTCAAAATATTATCTGTCAGATCTGCATGTTAATGTGGCTTAAAAATCCTTTCTGTCCCAGCTTGCTGTTCATGGATCACACTGTTACATGATATGCTATTAATGGAAAGGTTTGATTGTACTTACTATGAACTTATTTTTCTAATTTTGATTTGATAATTACACAGCACCAAGTTTCTAAATTTGTTTAAAATTATCAAATAGTTAACAAGGTATTAAAGCTTTTTTTTTTCCTCACATATTAACTTTATATGTAGCTGGCTGTATATAACGCCATGGATGCAATCTTAAATGTTAACTAACTTAAATGTTATGTGCTTCCCTATAGACTATCTTCCTTAGTCATGAAAAATCATATTCCACATGCATCCTATGACTTGGGGACATAACTTAAAAGTAACTGTTATTTTTTAATTCCCTGCATAAAATACTTTTCCTTGATCTTTTTTTTTTTTCATTTCTCCATTTTTTTCCTTCCTAGAGTTGATGTAACTGAGGTTCAGCTAGCCATAACAATGCTCCTTTTAATATCTGCCTGTGGAGGACCAGCAGTATGGGACTATGAGGTAAGAGAATTCAGCTCCTGTATTTAGAGTTCCTATGGCATCTGAAGCTGTCCCACGCAAGTATTGTCAACGCTTACTAGTTACCTAATCTGCTATAGCTTACTGAGCAAATAGGGACTGTAGGTCATATTTATATTGTAGTTACCTTTGATAAAATGCTGTGACTTCCTATGCATGACTGTAGAGCTGTGTAGAGGAAAAAAGACCCCATCTGCCATATACAAACTTCTGATGCACAACTGATTTTCTGATCGTGCTTAGCTCCTAACAAATAGTTTGTGGGGATTTTCCCCCTTTGTATGCTTTATTGTAAGATACACGTCTCTGCTCAATTAAATGATTTCTTACAGGATGCTTTATTTTAAAATGTAAGGATTGAAAAGCTTTAAAGAAACGATGGGATAAAGTTAGGACTTTATTTTGGGAGGGAGGTAAAGGAAATGATATTTACATGTCAGTTGAGATATACTGATTTTTTTAACTTAGGACAGAGCTGATTCTAGCCTTCTGCCTTCTCGGCATATTTTAAAATATATAAATATCTATATTTAAATAAATATTTTCCGTTCAAAAGCATTTCCCTATCTCCTGTTCTGATTTTTAAAGACACGCTTCAGTGGAAGGATTCAAAAGCATATTAAACTAATGTCATGGTCAATGTCATGATCCTTTCTAGTCTATTAACTCAAAAATGTTTAGTTCTGTTTGTTCACAGGACATGCACCAGATGAAACCATTCTGTGATATTGACAACTACTGCAAATTAATTTAAATATAAATCATCAATAATTCAAACTAATTCACTACTTTATTTGACAATTGGGGCATGTTTACCTAAACTTTTGTTTCTTTTCCCCATGTCAGAAAACTCTTCAGTTGTTTTTCAACTGCTTATTTTCAAGTTGGAAAACAAAGTGAGATTCATTTGGCTTGAAACTCTAATGAATTGTGATTGGGATTTTGTTTTTGTTTCTGTCAGCATTAAAATCTGTGGTAGTTATGCTGTATCTCAAAACAATCTATATTCAAAAGCTTGCAGTCAGTGATTTCAATTGCTACTTCTGTTTGTTTTGTTTTCTTTAATCCTCTGCTGCCTTTGGAAGTTTCTTGAAACTGCAATTGATTCTCAAAGGTAATTGTTTAATTACAGTTTCTGTCTGGATACTATTCTAAATGTGAAGATACAGCATACAAAGAGTATGTACCAAAGCACAAAGCAGGCAGATGGTGTTTGTGTTTCCTGTGGGTCTGTATTGTGTAACACAGTGAAGTGTCCTTCTCTCCCTCCCATGCCTTGGTTATGCAGCAGTTTGTGTCAAGCTTTTGCTACGTAGTAACAAGAATTTTTCAAAAATACTGTGAGGACGAATACAGTAAATTCTGAGTTTCAAGACCAGAACTTAAATACTCAAAAGGGGAGTTTAAGCATTACAAAAGAAATCCCTCATCTCTTTAGTAAGGAAACTAATTCCTGTACGATGCTCCAGAGCTTGTTTCCAAGCAGTCAGATAAAACAATTATTTAGTATGTATTGGTAGCTTTTTAATTGCTCTTTAAAAATGCTCTGATCCTTTCCTTTTAACCTTTCTCTTGCTTTTCTTGCTAAGGTCCCTTTGATAGGAGTAGAACTGAAATTCTTGGTGGTTTTTGGAATACTGTCTGGAACAGCACTTTCTTGTTTCAATTACTTCCGTGTTATTTTTGGTGGTGGAGTTGGAAAGAATGGATCTACGATAGCAGTAAGTTGCTTTAAAAATCTGATTGGGCTTTGAATAATTCGCTGTTTGCAAAAAATGTGGCATTCAGGATTACTCTAAAGGTTTGAACATTTAGCATGCTCGCATACAAATTGCACACATCCGTGCTGTTCATTACATTCATTATGGACTGTTGAGTGCTCAAAGCAGAGGTTTAATTACTTGTCTTCTCTGCACCTATTATTAGGTATCTGTTGTCACAGAAGCAAGCAACAACTGCTTTTATAAAGCTGGATGTCACTCTAAAGTATATGAATATTATTCACCCTACTGCTGCTAAGAAGAACTTACCCTGGCTTTTCAGCAATTCTAATTGTTTTTATTGAGTTGGATTTGCAGTAAGTGTAAAATCTAGACAATGTGGTGTCATTCAAGCTCAAGAATAATCTATTGTCCCTTTGTATTTCAGGGAACAAGTGTTCTTTCACCAGGCCTAAATATTGGACTGCTTATTACACTGGCTATTATGATCTATAAAAAATCTACCACACAGCTGTTTGAAAAGCATCCTTGCCTGTATGTTTTGACATTTGGATTTGTGAATGCTAAAATCTCACAGAAGTTAGTGGTAAGGAATCTTGTTTGGTTTTAAACTTCTTAATTAAGAATTACATAACGTTTAAGATTTGCTAGCTTACATCACTGGGTGCTGTGCAAGTTCTCCCATGCTGCTCTGCTGTTATGTTACCAATTTCATAACCACCCCACAAAATCTGTAAGGGAATAGTGTTCACTTCAAGTAATACCCCAGCATAGTCTTAACCTTCAGAAACAGCATGGAAAAAAATAAGGGTGGGGAAACTCTTCCAAATAGCTAAAATACACTGGGATAGCTGTAACTTCCTAGTGACTATTATTGTGTAATATGCACAATTGAACAATTTAAAAAGAAGTTCCACAACACCAACAGCAGCAAAGCTGATCCACTTGCACATTCACTAATAATGGATGTGCATTGGGAAAGGAGAAGAGATGTGGTGGCAGACTTGTTGAGGTGCTCTTCATTTGAAGTTTCTGGAATGCAAATAGCAGCAGTAAATACAGCAGCTTTTAAACGTGAAGTCTCTGTGAGAAGCTGAGATTCCTTTAAGAGACTCTCAGGGTTTGGCAGCTCAAATAGCTGGTATCAGCTGATTCCAGTGTTGCATTTTGAATGACATGGAAAGAGAGGTTATTTAGCCCTTCAGCAAGAATATCCAGGGAATAGTGGGCCCTAAAGCTCGTCATACCCTTAGTCTGACTGCTCCTCCTGGGCCCTGGGCAACAGACTATTGAGAGGAAGGACATCATTTATGCCCCTTCCCCACTTTGATATTTTTTT
>JAVCKT010029788.1:0-12938 GCA_032273925.1 Rhynchotus rufescens | reverse complement strand
AGGCTTTGCAGTTCTGAGTACCGGCTTCCTATGCTGCCTTAAATGCCCTTTAAACAAACCTGCTACCAGGGAGTAACGTCGCAGGATCTTCTGCTGCAGTGACATGGGCAGGAGTGATTCTGCATCTAGGATGTGAGTTGTTTTTAAGGCAGATGAACGAGGGCTTAATTTGTAATCCTCGTTACTGCTCAAATAAGGAATTAATAAGAAGAATTTTAATAGTTGTGTCCAGATTTGATCCTCCACAGTAGCATAGCCATGGGCTGTTTGTGCTAGCTCTGCATCATCATCTCAACTAAAAATAGCTTGGCTGTCATTTTATTGGCAGAGTTTTAGTTACTTCTTTAATTCTGTTTAAAAATGGATAGAGAGAAAGGCAGCATAAATATTGAATGTGTGCAGATATTCCAGTAAGTAACTAACAGGAGATTCGTGATGCTTTGAGGAGCTGCATAGTTAGATGGAATTCACCTTTTGCTTAAAGAAAGAAGCATTTTGTAAATGAAGATTGTCTTTCAATGCAATTTAGACTCTTTTTTATTTTTAATTCACTTTTAATGTAGCGTTTCGTTTCAGAATGTTTCATTTTGAGTGGTGTTTTGTTTAAATTTTGTTCTTTTCAGGTTTGCTCTATATTTTGGCAGGAAGTTCCTGATGAGGTATCTCATGTTGCTCAGCACTTAAGAGAAAAGGAGTATTAGTTGCCTTTTCATAAGGCACATATCTGCAGAACAGGATAAGGACTGCTTCCTAAAATCTTGTACAATGGTCTGAGGAAAAACTCATGGAAGCACAGGGAGAGTTGGCTTGCTCTTGTTCTGTCTGTCCAAAGAAAACACAGGCTGCCACTTTGGGAACTATCAAGAAACAGTTATAGTGTGGAAAAAGAAACGGTTTTGAGGTGGGCTTGGGTCTGTGTGGTCTCTTTCCTCATCCTCAAATGCCCTGAAAAGGACATTGTGGCTTTCAAAAAGTCATGAGAAGCGGATTCAGGTTACTGGACCTCCCCCTCTAAACCTACAAAGGAAAATTTTCAGTTTGTTTTTAGAGTAAGGCTTTAAGATGGGAGAGTGTTAGGATTTTGTCAGTGTGTTAGCTGCGCCCTTGTGCGACTGTAAAGTACAAAATTGTATCCTATGCCATGGTCTTTACTGCTGCCTTTCCTGCCTAGCTCATCCACACTGCAGTGCATGTTTGTGGGGTTTGACAGATGCACGTTATTCTGCACACGAAATTGTGCTAACTATTGCTTTGAGGCAGGGAGAGGGGCTGTTTCCCTCAAATGAGTTGATGAAAAAGAAGGGCAAGTGATGCTGCAGTCTTTGCATTATAGCCTCTAAAGTGAGGAAGGAAGGGGCACTATCTACTGCCAGCCCCTGGCATTGGCATAGAGGGCTCCTAGTTTCCAGAACTGCCAATCTAAGCAGAGTATCTGCTAGAGCCAGTTGGGCAAAACGAGAGTATTCATATTTACAGTGGAAATATCTAGTAAAACTAGAGACAAAGCAAAATTTCTCCATAGCCAGAAATAATCAGTTAGCAGTCATTATTGTTGAGAGAAGTGTCATGGTTCGTTTAAAGGTTTAGTTAAGGATTATTTAATTATTTTTGGAGTATTTTTTGAGTCCTCCTTGACTTTTTTTTGCTTACTGAAGTATGATGTTTAGTTCTATGCAAAATTACTTCCTTAAAAGCTTTACTGTTTTCAATCTTAAAAAAAAATAAAAAGTAAAAATACTGCCTATCTTACAAAATCAACCTAGCTATTCTTGCCTCAAGTTTCAGCTAATACATTGCTCCGTATGGTTTTATGATATACACATTATTCCTCGAACAGGAATTAAGAGCAAAGCTGCCAGGAAGGGGTTTTGTTGTCAGAGTAGTTCCCGCCTCATGTTTTGTAAGAGATTTCATGGTCCTATTGTAAAGACTGGATGATTTAAAACGTGTTCCCAAGATAAACTTTCCCATTGTCATTAATGAGGATGGATAATACTGAGTGACAAGTGCATTAGGAATGACACAGAAAGAGCTGTTAGATTTGTCAGAGCATATCACTTCAGGCAATGAAACTTGAGGACATTCTCTTGGAGTAATTTTTGCGATTTATTAAAGAAGCAAGGATTGCGATTGCTCTCGCAGGTGTATTTGGCTGTTTTGTTCATTAAATATTTAGATACCTTGGATAAAGGTAAAGGTGATAGATATGACCGTTATGGTCCCTCTCAGCGAGTTACAGTGGCTGCTTTGCTTACAAATATTTTAGCAATACCAATCTGCCTTTTATTTGTTTTAAAATGCTTAGTTGGTGAATAGGCTTTAATTTGTGGTATTTTTAATGAATAGAAGTGTTTAAAAACGTATAGAGGGAAGCACTCAGGACTGCCACAGTAAAGCTTCTGGGGCAAAGATGTAAAATTGGGACACTATACATGTAATTTACATTGACTTAAAAATTGCATTTCTCCACAGAGAAAGACTTTTTAAATATTTATCTCGGCGTGGTTAATAATGGATGACTTCTCTGCTGTTTAAAATCTTTCCAAACTACAACATGCCTATCAATTTCCATTTTGAACATGCAATTGGTCACTTTTTCGCCTTGATTCCTCTTGCCTGGCTGCCAACCAAATTTTGCCTCCGTGCACCTCCTTGACACTAATAATGAGTGAGTTTCTGTTCGTTTGCGTGCAAGATTTCCCAAGCGGCAGTTTGGGGCTGGGATAAACTATCTATCATGATTGCATACAACTAATCTGCCTCAACCAAGCCACCCGATGATTGAAATTGCAGTTGACAATTCACCTCTCCTTGGCGTGCCTGAGGTGAACATAGCTACAGACCATCCCCGGAAGGGCACAGCAACTCCTCCATATGTTGGGGAGGATCCTTTCAGTTGTGTCGAGACACTTTTAGCCAAGCATGTATAGGCAGAGAGAATTTTTTTTCCCTTTTTTTTTTTTTTTTCCCTGAGATTTCCTGTTTTCGGATACGGTGCTGCTGCTTTCTGCTAACCCGCCGCGTTTTGGTTTTGGGAGATATTCTCTGGTTATTAATTCATTAAAATGACTGAACTCTTTCTCTGAGATGTACCCGATGCAGTACTGCGAGTATGGGAGATGAAAAATTCAGAGTGTATTTAAAATGTCATGTATTGTTTGTTCAAACATTAGGCTATTAATAGACCCCGTGCTAGTCAAATATCAAATAAGATGTCTGTTCCTATGCTGACCTTTCCCAAAGCTTACACCTGCGTGGAGCATCTCGGTAGGCAGAAACGAAGAAAGAATGACAAAGCAAAATCTGCTTCAGTCAGGTCTAAAATCTTTTTAATCATCTTCCGGATTATGAATTTATTCATATCGTGTATGCTCTTGATGAGTCTGTGCACATGTGATCTGACAAAGCAGACCTTTTATTTCTGGGCAGCATTAGCCAAATAGTCGTCAGAGTGAAAGCTTTGTAGGTTGCTTTTTGCTAATTATTGCCATTTTTGTACAGCGTCACTTCTATAATCATTATGTAAGTCGTAGCCTGTGTCATGCGAAGCAATACTTTCAACAAAGATATGTATGGTTAGTTATATCTAGTATAATTTGCTTTTTCAAATACAAAGTTTGTGAATAGTTAGGGCAGTAGAATTCTGTTTTTAAGGAGATAATTTATTTAAATTTATTTGTATTTTCCTGTGCCAGCATGTTGATGCACTGTTTTGATAATCCACATAGAAAACACTGAGGAATTGCTTCCTGGAATATCTTTTTAGGCTTCTCTCTTTTCTCCCTGTGTAGCCGTGTGTTTCACTTTATTTGTGTATTCCAACAAAAGCATAAAGAAGTGAAGTCAAATTGTCCTTTCAAATAAACCTAGTCCATTACTGTTGCTGAAAAGGGGGGGTTCAGTGATGTATACCTAAAGGTATGGCTGTCCTCCCAATTTTGTTTCTGATGCAGCAATTCTTCTCTCTTTTCATAGAACTCAAATGCTTTTTTTTCCTAGGGCTTTCATTCAGGAGATGAGGTTCAAGTTAATAATCTTTTAAAGTGTTTGGTAGCTGCATATAGAATCTGTATCTTAGCTGTGCAGTTGAAACGAAGTAATATCGGTGGCATGCCCGGTGCAGGATTTAGAGCCAAGAAGTCCAAAAGTTCAGGATCCTTTATTTTATGATAGGGTGTAAAGGCATTTCTTATATATGGAGGTAGGTGATAGTTCTTGTCCACCTCAGACCTCAACCAAAAAGACCAGTATGATACTAAATACATAGCAACCTACCCAAATATACTTTGGGGGCTAGCAAAGATTATTGGCAACTTTCTATTTCTTAAAATGAAGACTCTCTTTTAATAAACATGTAGTTAAATGATCAGATTCTTCACAACTATTTTCTGCATCAGCCTTGTTAGCACCTAGGTTATAGCTTGTGCAGGAGGACTGGGTTGGATGATCCCCTAAGGTCCCTTCCAACCTAAGTACCTCTGTGATAGTGTCCTGGTATAGACTGATGGCTAATACAGTACTGTATTTACCAAAGATTTGAGTTTGAAATTAATGAATAAATTAAGTGGCATTCTAATAATATCTAGAGATATCTTACAGTTTTGTGTAGTTCTTAAAATTTTGTGATAGTTATACCATGTATCACAAGAGATATACAAGATGGTGCATTCTAAAGAAAAGGCCAAGATGCCCAAAATGAGGGGAAAAAAAAAAAAAAAAAGAATATATTCACTTTAAAAAAAATCTGGCGTAAAAAAAAATCTGGCCTGAGAAATGATCTTGTCAGCTCTAATTAGGCATCTACATGTACTTCAACCATCTTATCACAACTTGTTATGCTCTTACCATCAAATAACACTGATTTTAGGATCCTTAAATGAATTCATATGCAATTACAGTAGTCAGCGAATATTACATTTTAAGGTGAAAATCTAGTTCAAGCAATTTCTCTATATGAATCTAAATAAGGTCATTAGAGGGTCTCTTTTTAAGTTTTGAAAAAATGTATGCCTCTTAAAAAATAATAATACTAAAGGGCAGGTAACACAGAAAAGTTACTCTCTAAATAAGTTAATGTAATAGATGGTGCTCTTTAAAGTATCATGCTAGAGCAAATAGCAGGAATGAAAAGCTGCCGTGTTGCGGTGATTTTTGTGGGTACACTGATGTTAGGATGAGATTATTTCACAGAAGACCAACGTATTTATGTTTCCCAAGTTCAGATTGCATATTACCTGTTTTTTTTTTTAATATATATTCTAGTAAGGTAGAAAGGTGAATGGTAAAGTTGCTTACAAGAATTGGTCCCTGATCCTGCTTTTTAATGACCTCCTGGGTATTCGTGCAACCTAAGTACCACAAGCAGTTGTGTTAGCAATGAAATTCATAGCAAGAATTTTTCAAGACATTAAAACATCAAAAGCAGCAGATAAGGTTGATGCAAACCTGGTCTGTAATTCAAAGAAAGCTTCCCCATCAATTTCCATATCTACACACACCGCAGTGATTCATAACAGCTTTGTTATTATAGAAGCAATAAGCGATTATTACAATGCTTTCGTATTACAGAAGCATAATTTTAAATTCCACTTGAAATTATTGCTTTCAGAGACTGAAAATAGAATAGATTTTAACCTTCGGCATTAAAAAAATAGTAATTTTTATAAAAGAGAATATGTAATTCGCTCTGCCATGTTGATAAAACTTTATGTATTATCAGTCTTTCGAAAATACTTCATGGACCACAGATTGTTAGTAGCTCCTGCCATATGACAGATGTTAGGAAAGTGTCAAGCCAAACTTTCTGTTGAATAAAATGCCTTATGGTAAAAAATGTACAGCACTGTACCCTGGAGACTGGTTTGCTCTGTACTTGTATGAAATATTCTGCATATTTCAGGTTTTTATAAAATGGAAGCAATAGAAAGCTCTATCAGTTTGATATATCTATAAAACTCATACCTACTACGTAGGAACAATTAGTTGGAAGTTAATAGTAGAGACTTCTTTTGCCCTTTCAGGGAACAGGATGAATATTAGGGAATTGGTTTAGCTGAGAAAATACTTAAAATAAATATATTTTGTCATATCCAAAATAGACCTGAGGAATTCAGCTGGTATTCCTTTTTAAATTTTTAATAAGAGCAAATGCCAAAATATGCGTGACAGTAAATGGTTTCCCTATATCAATTATATACTACTTTTTTTAAATACAGTTTTGAAGGACATAAATGTATATCTGGAGAGTGCAACTGTGCAAGAGATTTATTGAATTCACTAAGTGTTCATGTACTAGACCTTAAAAACCTGAGCATTGTTGAGGTTATTTTGCCTTAAAATTGTAATAATCTTAAATGCATGTTGGGTCATTTTAAAACATTGAAGTGCATGGCTGGGATCACATGTAACTTGGAGTGAATTTGTGGATTTCAGCATCTGTGACAAGGTAAACAGAATAACCATTACAGAGGTGTTGTTATGTGTCTTGCACAAAGATTTTTCATCCAGATTGTCCTGAACACATCTTTGAGTCTTGGTCACTCCCTTTTTCAGCCTGTGTTCTTATTCTTGCTTGTATGTCCCTCCAGACAAACTGTTTTTCTCCCTGTGGTTACTCCAAAATGTCCTTTAAGCCAAACTGTTCTAACTTATTCACATGTATGTGTGAGATGAGAGATGCTCCAGTGCTAGCTGGCAGCTTTCTTCAAGTCTCTCTGCAGTAAGAAGCAAAATTTCTCCTCAAGAGTGGAAGGACAGCCCTTCGTAATCTCAGATGACATAAACATCAAGAATGGTACCACTTGGACTGCCCTATAAGCAATATTCAATGTAAGTGTAAATCCCTAAGAGTGAAGGGTAAGGACTCGGAAGAAACCTAGCATGGAATTATACATTCTATGACTATATGTAAATTTATATAATTTCAATCTCTTCCACATTTCCACCTCAGTCGTACTGGACTGGACTTCTTCCCTGCTATCTTTTTTGAGACCATCGTATAAGATGACCTAACTTGATGTTCTTCCTGTTGATCTTCCCAGAGAAACACTGATGTTGAACTGTTTCAGGATTTTTCTTCAGTCCTTCCTCATTTTCTTGAAATTCATTGTTTGTTCAATCCCTTCAGTTCTCCTTAAAAGATCGCATGAAACATGTCCCATCATCTGGTAGTTGTTACAATGGCCTTTGAAGTGAACGAAGCTATTTTTGATGCTGGTAAAGCCTAATTCTTCCATTCATATAACCAAATAGTTTGAAGAAAGATGTGTCTTCTTACAGGTAATGCTATCTTCTTTCCCTGCTGCCTCCTTCCTCATTTTTTGCTACAAGAATTGTGATAGGGAAATCCAGTTTTGCTCTTTGGAGGGGTTCGCCTTTGGCAGCTGAATTAATGCTTTAACTTCTTTACTGCTACACTTGATTAGCAACCAAACGCTTTTGGCTTGCTATGAATATGAACTCTTCAACAAAAGAAACCCAGATAGTTAGTCTTACGCCATAGAGATTCAAAGGAGGATTCTCTGGCCTCTGTGAGGGAAGTTCAGCTGACATCCAGAACTTCAAGCTGCTTCCCATGCTGTGGGGACTGCCACCAACTGTTCCTGAGCTCCCTGGCAACACAGAGATCCTTGTGACTTGGGAGTCTTGACTTGCCAAAAGAAGTGCAATATTTGGTTGAAAAACTGCTGGCTGATGAATTGTTTCATTCAGCTCTGCAGTTGATTGAAGTTCTACATAACAGTAAAAAAAATCAAGGCTTATCCTTAGATCCCTTTGCTTCTTCCCAGGGCTCATGAAGACAAAGTCAGAAGAAAGCCATTATTTGCACAAACTGAAGCTGAATTCATGCAGTCATGAATATTCAGAGGCGTCCTTTAGTCAAAGGAAAACAAAAATAACAGTTCCACCACTTTTGATCCAGTTGTTTTATCAACTACCAGCTGAAACGCTGAAACCTAAGTTTTTTTTTTCTCACACCTTTTTTTCAATCTTCTGTTGACTTACTACTTTCTGGAGATAAGCCTACTTAGTAATTTTAAATCTAGTTGCAGATTATATGATTCAGATGGGTTGCAGCCTCTGTAATGAGTGATGACTCAGTTTTATCTTTCTGCTGTTACACAGTCTGTATATCCTGTTAAGTTTTAGGGACCGTGCCTACATAAATCTGCTTCAAAAGAAGACAAACTCATATCCATAACAGCATGAGACACCTGAAAGGGCTCTTAGAGTTCGTATTTCTCTGTATCCAGAGGAGGATAGTGACCCACCTTGAACATAAGCTTCACTTACAAATTCAAATTCAGGGTCATGAGAGTAGCTTCTGTAGATCCTATTTGGAAAGAGGATGCTCACTGTCTTTTGACATATCAGACATCTACTTCTGCATGCTTGTTAGTGTGTCATCAGCCTTATATTCATTTTATGGTGAGTCAAGGCCATTATCTTTGGACTTGTCAAAGTTCCAAAAGTTTTTAACAAGGTACTTGTAACTGTTGATTGCTCACTTGAATTAGGGTGTTTCTTTTTCTCTACTTAAATGATTGACTGACAGAGAACTGCCAAGATGCTGCCTGTCATTCTAAAACGTAGACTACAAAATGGGAGTAGAGTCTAGACGTACAGATAAAAAAAAATAAAAAATAAAAAATGGTATCTTCTTTCAGGCTCTCAAATTCCTTAGGGCAAGCATGGACAAAGTAGTCGTAAGTGGAGAACACACTGTCGGACTGATATTGCACAAAAATTCCACATCAGCTCTAGCCCTCAGAGCATAAAATCTCCCCGTCTCAAACTTAGAGGAGCACAAAACATCTGCACAGCGTTTTGTTATTTCTGAAGCTGTGACCCTGACGGTGAGAGGTATCACTCCCAGAGTTTGTAGCTGGAATTTCTACCTGCTTCGGAGAGGCTGACCTCTGCACTGGGACACGGAGAGTTTGGCAGTGGGCAATTGAACGCTGTGTTCTGCTGAACTCGAATGTGGAGACTTGATGTGATCTGTTAAGGGCCTGTGAATGTTGTTGCTGCAAGAGGACCCCATCTGTTCACCTTGATGGTCAATAAGAAGTGCTCCTAAGCGAGATGTTACCTTGTGTCTCCAAACATGTTCTCTTTCTGTAGCTGAATTTAAAGCTTTTCACATTCAAAGACCCTCAAAAACAGGACAGAAGGAATTCTGATGGCAGTGTCTGTCCAACCAAGTTTCTCTAAATGTCTAGATCTCCATCAGTTACCAGAGTCCAGATCTCAGTTCTGGTTTAGGTCACGTTTCAGAATGTCGGGATTTTGGGGTATCCCAAGCATCCTATACTCCACATAACAGCATACTGATGGATAGTTGTCATTTTGATTGATGAAGTATTTCTCTTCCTCCCTTGCAAGGAAGGTCCTTATAAATTATTAGAAGGATGATATATAGCCTGATCAAGTGAACTGAGGTCACTGGTTCTTGTAAGTCTGTTATTGAAATCTAGATATGAATCCCTGTTGTCCTAGACTGATAGGACTTACCTGATCATCAGCTTGCCCCTGGTCTACCAGCAACCTCTGTTCCACAGATTTTAAGTGGATAGGAAGATAGTCTCATATTTTAAGTAGGACAGAATTGGTGTCTGGTGCTGAAATATGTGTTTAAATACGTCACGCAGATCTAGTTAGCTCTGGAGATTAAAAAGAACTATTTTTATACTTTGCTTCCACAGATTTTTTCCAATGCAGTCATTAAAAAAGAACCAAAAAGAACAACCTAAGCTATTTTAATGACTTGACATAGAAGATCCTTACATTTTCTCCCAATTCTTGTGTTTGTAGTAGTATTGCTTTGTGTTTGTTCTTCTTCTTCTTAGGAATGTCAATTTTTGTTTTAAGTCTTTCTTGCTATATTTTGATGGTGTTTAACTTGGTTTCTTTTTATAGTTCAAATATTATTCTCTAGAGTCCTGTAGTAGAGCAAAAGTGTCAGTTTAAATTATTGTTAAGCCATTATAAATACCACTTGGGTTTTTTTTAAAAAAAAAAAAAAAGTAAAGATTTTGAAGTTAATGAGGCTTTTTCTTTCATTTTGTAATTTTATTAATTGCCCTTTTCTTCATTTGTTCACACATTTTCATGGATAACTGTAAAGATTATCAGTTATCAGGCTAAATTCTGTTTGATGACGCATTTCAAGCAATGCAATGAGGTAGTTTCGTAGATTTTTGTATGGTGGTCATCCCAAATGTTAGAAGACAAAGCAAGATCTGTTAGAAGATTTTATAGGTAGATTGCAATAAATTGATTAAATGGAGAAATTTAAAATGAAGTCACATTGCAAGGACCTTTAAAATGAAGCTATAGTTTGTGTTTACCTCAATAGCAAAAAATAGAGTAATAGAGGAAAACAAAAGGGTTGATGTCCTTGTCCAAAGCACTGGGCTGGGAAGATGGTCTTTGCAATAGTGTTTAGACTATGTATAGGTTTACAAGACTATAAAGAAAAACTTCACAAAAAATCACTCAAGAGAAACAAAATATGTGAACTGAGAAGAAAAGCTGCATTTTAGGACTGTTCTAAGGAAAGAAATATCCTGTTTAACTTTTGAGGGAAGAATTGTCTGAAACTGAGAGTTCAGAGAGTGGTGGAGTTCTAAGTGCTAATCTCATAATCTTATGATATATGATAATATCTCTTAATTAAATCTATTCGTATCCATTATTATAGCCTGTCTGGTGAAAGTCATGGATCTGTGTTTAGGATTTTTGTGTGTGTGTGTGTATTTCTTCCACATCCTGTTTTGGTTCCTTGGTTTGAATATCAGCTTTCAGTTGATGAGATGCATATAACGGCGCTGTGCTATGGAGCAGCTTGGCTGTTTGTTAATGTAAATTTGATTGAGTCTCATCTGATTACGAAGTACAATTTTCCTGAAGAATGTTTTCCCAAACACATAACAACAAATGTCAGCTAGATCTGCATGCCCTGGTAGCCATAACATAAATGAGTCATAAAAAGCAAGTGACACAAACAAGTAATGTAGTTGATTTGCTTCTTGATAGGGCTATAAATAGTGCTGGAAGGGTCTGATTGCAGAGCCTATGGAGCAACGTATGTAACGACTAGTATGAATATCACTTAGCCCTGAAGATTTCCCATGATGTGTGCCACGTGGGTGAGGAGAGGCCTGTGGAGCCCTGTGAGGTCGGAGTCCATCGTGGACATAGACTTCAAGGTATTCTCATTTAATGTGGTAAATCAGGCCCCTCTCCACAATTCCTGCCAGTTTCCGTGTAGTCAAGTGCTCTGTGTAGTCCTTGGGATGCTTCCACACGCTGCTGTGTCGGAAACATCACGGAAAGGGCCCCGGAGCAGGCCTGGGCCCTGTCCCTGCATGATGCGGCGGGATGGACAAGGTGAGTCACCATGGGGTCTTGCTGGTGCCAGGACCACAGTCAGTGGTGGGAGGAGAAGCTCTAAGGAGACATTATAGACAGCAGAGATGGCAAGACTAAACCCTTGCAGGGATATGGAAGGAAAGGAAAAGGAAAAAAGGGAGGGGATCAATTTTGGTTTGGCTTTACAGTTAATAGATGAATAGATGAAGACAGAAGAAAACAGTGCACCAAAAAGAAGGCATTAAGAGTACAAAGGGAACAACCGGTTCAAAGTTGGGATATATAACTTTTTTTTACTACAGTCTTTTCTAATGTGTCAAGCATAAGTTTTGAGTCACCTTTGCTTATCAGAAAGCTAGTGGCTGTAATTCACTGAGAACAAGGAACAAGGTCTATAGTATCTTAGACTATAATGCCATAATGGCTATACATGCATAATATTTGAGCATAGTTTTTCAGCTTAGATGTCTCGGTTTGTCTAGTAGATTTGTCTAGATTTGTCAGATCTTCAGAAGAATTACAGTGCTGTCTCGGTGGTTTTAAATTAATTTGTTCTTGCAAGTGGGATTTAACAGTTCCTTTGAAGTAATTACTATTTTAGAACAAGTGTGCATGAGATGCTACCTGTCAGTGAGTACGTGGGGAATCCTCAGTATGCAGATCACTGACCTGATAAACTGGAACAGCTCCAAGGGAGTGTTTATGGTCTGTCGCATAGGGACTCTTTAATATGTGGATTATTAGGACAGTAAAAACGTCTGCAATCCATTGTGTCAGTGCAGCTGTTGGGCAGCAGCACGAAGGTATCGCAGAGCCTTGCAAAACGGGGCAGGAGACAGGCTCGTGCCACCTACGAGGCACCCAGGATTTTGCACTAAACAGGTCTTTTTTCTTTTTTTCTTTTTTAACATTCTTTCCAAAAACAAGGAATTTAGGCACTGATTCACATACTAAACTCCCTGAGTTTTTAAATTACATTTGTAAACATTTGCCTTTTTACAATTACGCAGCGAACAAAAAAAATAAACCTGAGTGAATTTTGTGTTTATGTGCCTACAGTTTAGGAAGTAAACAAAATGTTACAGAAATTTTCTCTAGAAACATCTATCCAATGCATAGGCCAAGAGCAAGTTATTGCATAATTTTTCCAGTAGCTTGGTCAGATAAAGCAAATTTGCTAGTGAATACACTGAGATTAATATATGAGCTTGAATTCTTTATATTGCTGTCACAAGTATCAGAGAGATTACTTATTTTGTACCTTTTTTTTTCTGGATATTTTTCTCTAAATGGAGAGAGATCACTGATTTCTTAAAAAAAATAAGGTTCTGTTTGAATAATAAGAGTATTAGATAGAAGTTTCTAACCTGGTATTAAAATGAAAAGTTTGAAGAGTTTGTATGAGAAATTTAGATGAGATACTCCTGATGCTCAAAATGTAATTGGTATTATACATAAAACTTCTTTAAATGGAGCTTATGCGGAGCCTGTCTGTATCTTCATCCAGTTAGATCACCAAACTTTATCCATTTAAAACATTTGTATAGATTATACTTACTACTGTA
>JAVCKT010029787.1:5176-16607 GCA_032273925.1 Rhynchotus rufescens | reverse complement strand
GTGATCTATCACATAAAAACCCTGAATTTACCTACCATCAAGTAAAAGTTGATAACTATCTTCAATGCTGAGCAATAGCTGAAGTAACATTTGTGCTTACAATTGCGAGTTCCACAAATTACAGGGGCAGAAACCTCCACAAGTTTTTACTATCTCAAAAGTTGATTAAAACATTAATTCACACAAACATATTTTGTTTATATGAGGGGATTATCACTCTTTTCATCATTTTTACTCATTTAACATTTTTCCACTGACGTTCTTACTCAGTCAGTAGAAATACACAGATAAAATTACAATCCTCAGAATTATTTATCATTCTTACACATATGTATGCTCCTTATTTGCAGGATACTCCTTTTTCCATTTTAAGACAGAATTCTACTCATTTATACGATCAATACAGTTTTCCAAGCGGTGAATTGAAAACAATGTAATTTACTGTATAATTAGCATTATGGACATGGTTTTAATCAACAGAGTTTTAAGTTGCTTTGATAAGTATATGATAATGAAAAATTTGGATTTGGGGGGTAATTTTTCTGTAAGTTTTCTGTGAATTTTTACCAACGCACGCCCCCCCACCCTTTCCCATTTTCTCGCCACCCCTGCAAAATAAAGAACCTGCTGCCCACCCTCCCACCCAGCCCTCCAGCTATTCAGGTCTCCCCATTCCTGGCCAATTTCTTGCTAGGGAAGCTGAGGACAAGGAGGAAAATAAATGGAGATGCCAGCTCCAAAGGTATTTTATTTCACAAATACAAGCTGAATAATATCTAGAAAGTTTTTTATATATCTCTTCTGTTCCCAACAATAAATATAACAACAACAACAACAGGGTCACTTATCTAAAACCAGAAAATACAGTTCATCTGTGATACAATCAGGTTAATAAGAAAAATTCTAGACATAATGTCCAAAGGGACAAAAAAAAAAGATACTGTCTCAAAGATGTTTCCAATTTTGTTCTGAATCTGAGTGAGCAAATCAAGACTACTAATACACACTGTCTGTGCACATTATTCCTTACTGCACACAGCATTTTGCAATTTATTTCAAAGCCTCTATTATAAACAAAAAAATACTGCTTTTGTTAACCCACTCTGTACTGGTACAGTAAAGGCTTATATTACGCAATCAAAGTCAAAGTTACAATATGTTAAGTATATAAAAAATATTATACACACATGCACACATATGATATTAAGCATTTAAATCTTACATATGCATCAGATTTATGCTTCATTTTAAAACATGTTACCATTAACTAGCAAATAAAATTATTTACAGTCTCCCCAAACGTCTAAGACTGTTCTAGTCCTCTTTAAAATTTTAAAATATAATAAGTAATTAATGTAAGTGCAATCAAACCCCCCCCAGCTCTCACAGCTCACTCTATTAGGTAATGTCTGTATTAAATCCTAGCACTTCTGGTATTCACAAGCATCACTTATACTGCAGTGCACAAGTAGTTATGATATCCAAATGGCATATTTTGCAGCAGATATAAAAGAAGCGTAATTGCCCTTAATTTGCATTGCATAAAACTGCCAACTCGTTTTGGAGGCATGTAAAGCAAGGCAGAGCCGTGATTTAGGATTTGCAAAGGAATCCCCGGACTAACACTTCTGTGACAGCCAATTACAGCAAAAAACACAAGCCCAACAAGCAGCCGCCTCCTGGCCCTTCGGAAAGGTAAAGTTTCTTACAATGAATTACAGATTCACAAGTATAGGGAGACAAGAGGAAAAAGTAAAACAGAAGGAATCCAGCCACCAAGCAAATGTGAAGCAGACCCAAGATCGTGATACAATCCAAAGATGTAAATTATAGTAAATCATCACTGTTGTTCAGAATTTCACACAGCCTCTTGTGCCAACTTTGCTCACTTTTCCACGGACACGATAACGAAGCAGGGAGAGAAAACGAAGCGGGGGGGAATAGAAAAGAAAAAGAGAAAGAAAAAAAAAAAAAGAAAAGGAGAGGAAAGAAGAGTGGGGGGAACCTGAACTGAGAGCGCAAATAAAGTTCTGCTGTCCATATGCTTTAACTGTACAGAAGTTTGGGCTCTCACAGCATTCTGCACTCCCTCCAAATCCTCATGAGTCACAAAAATTAAAAAGTTATATCCTTCTGAATGCCAGGAAGGGCCTTACCACGGGGCCTTTTGTCAAAATATTAAAAAAAAAAGGAAAAGAAAAAAAAAGAAAAGAAAAAAAAAAAAGAGAGAGAGAAAGAAAAAGCCACAGTGGTAGGCAGTCCTACTTTGAGGACTCTGATGTCACCAACCACATGATTCCCTCTCTCCAGTAACAGTGCTTGCAAAAAAAAGGAGTTTTAAAGCTTTTGCTTTTTTGGATTGTGTGAATGCTTCATTCGCCTCACAAACAACCACAGAACCACAAGTGCGGTGCAAACTTTCTCCAGGAGGACAGCAAAGAAGCCTCTGGGTTTTAAATGGTTAATCTCCGCAGGTCACTACCAGCCACTGAGACCAACCGAGGCAGTAAGTGCTCTCTAACCACAGTCTATGCAGTAATAGTAGGTCCTTCAAATATTTGCTCATTCTTTTTTTTTTTTGTTTTGTTTCCTTGCTTTTCACATGTTACCAGTGCTACACAGGTTTTTGACAGAAAAAAACAAAAACAAGGCAAAAAAAAGGCACACCAAAATATAGAGCGTGTGCGATGCAGGAGCATTGTAAAACTAAAACAAGGTTTTGGCTATGGTTTGTGTTTGCAGTTTGAGGATCCAAGAAGCACTTACACCAGGAGGTGCAAGCTCTGCGTGAGACAAGAGAGGGACTATGGCATCAAACAGCCTCTTCAGCTCAGTGACACCATGTCAGCAAAACTTCTTTTGGGGTGAGTACTGCGATATTGGAGGTTTTGCTTGCCGTCGTCGGAGTTCTCTGCCTTTCAGCAGCGCCCGTGCTAGCTATCAAAACAGAAACGTGCCGAATGGGATGCTAGGGCGTCAGACCAGCACGCGGGCTCGGTGGTGCGTGTGGGGAGGGGGGAAAGGCTGAAGGAGCTGTGCAGCCTGGTGCGCGGCGCGGGAAGGCCGAGGCGGCGGCGGCGCGCGGCGCGTGGCGGGGCGCGTGGCGGCAGGTGTGCGGAGCTGCTGTCACGCGGCGCCGCGGCGCTGCGCAGCCGCCTCGCACGGCGGCCTCAGCCGTTCGCCGGGTTAAAGGCCAGAGCGGGGCCGAGGCCCGTCAGCGGCGCCGCGGAATAACCCCGGGAATAGCCCCGGGATCGGGCTGGTAGGAAGCGGAGCGTGGACCCGACGTGGTGGGTTAGGGGAAGATAGAAGAGACTAACTAGCTGACCTAGCACTGTGTGCTCTCTACCTGATGAAAGTGAGTGTACGTAGCTGCCTCTCCCAGGCATAACTGCCCCATGGCTGTTCCACATATCCTAACACTAACCACGCGACTTCGATGCAGTTATCGGTGTAAAGCTGCAGCTCTCTGGTCAGTCGTTGCCTCTGTTTCATAGCAAAGCTATAGGGGAACAATAGGTTCACTTGTAAGGGCAAATTCTTTGCGTTACACTTGAGTCAGGAACAAGCCAAAACATTTTATAAAATAAAAATATTAACCTATGAAATAAAAACATATAGTTTATCCATCAGTTTTACTGGTGGATTTAAGCTTAATTGAAAGCGGGCTTTTAAAAACCTCCATACAACAGCATTGCCAATTATTTACTTCAGTATTTCAGAGCTGAAAACAGGTTTGCCTAAAAAGTCATATAAATAATTACCTCAGTGCACACATGTACTGCATACATGCATGCCCACATAAATCATATACACACTATGAAACTAAGACACTCTCATCACTTTGAAAACGTTCTTCCTTTCGGATATAGTTTTAAAAACAGGACACAGCACATTACTAGCTTAATATTAAATAAAACCAAGTATGACATAAAGCGATTTCTCTGCAAGGAAAATGAAATTACATTTTCGCTTAGAGTGTGGATTCAGATGCCAAACTGTAGCCATCCTTTACTGGGGTAAGAAGTGTCTGCAACGTTTTTACCAAAGCATCTTTTACTGACACAGACCAGGAAAGCACTGACAGTTCTGAAAGACTGAGGGAAAATATTTAAAAAAAAAAAGAAATTGGAAAACTTACAGGGTTTTCTTAATGGTGTCCATCATGTTGAAACTACATAGAGGCTGCAGGTAAATATATTTCTTTGACACCCCTGCCCCCCTTATCAGAAAGGCAAGGGGCAGATTGTCAGGCTCTCCATCGCGATGAGGCTCTTCTCGTAGGGACCTGCTGGCTGCAGTGCCTCCTACCCCTCCTACTTCACCCCCTCCGACTGCTCCCTACTTCAAGCCTAGGGACAAGCTTAAGCTTAAGCCTAAGCAAGGGCCCTGCAGATGAGCCTGGTCTCCTGGGGGAGCGCGGGGTCGCTTACGATCCGCAGGGACCCGGGGAGCGACGGCCTAACCCGCGCGGCCGCCACGCACGGGCTGCGGAGCCCGAGTGCTCCCCAGAAAACGGTAAGCGGCGTTTCTGCTAAAACTGCTGTCTTCGTGAAGCCGAGCAGAAGCGTAGCCAGACCACATTATCCCAGTGTTTACAAGAGGAAATACAGTTTACATGTATAGGGACTTTCTTTTGCTTTTACTTCCAAAAGAGATTAGAAGAAATTTAGTTGGCTAAAATTATCAAAACACGGCGTGCTGACTGCTTAATTCATCTCCTTTCGATCGCTCTTAGCGTGACTGAGAAGTATTGTAACGTGAAAGAAAGGCTTTTTTCCACACTTTCGCTAAATAGGGTCGGGTGGAGAAATTGAACATTGGAGATAAATGATGGCCATGAAGAACAATGAAATCCCACTAACTTGATCAATATGTAATCAATATTTCTTAAAATGAAAGAATACAAAAGAAAAGAAAAAAGAAAAGAAAAAAACAGAATAGAGAAAAGGAAACTAGGTACTTTAAGCTAGGTACTTCAGCGTTTCTGCAGCTTTGCAGCAGGGCATCACGACGCACAATCTGTTCCTCTCAGAACTGACAGGTCGGGCATTCGATTCCCCCCTATTCGTGTCTCCTAACCTATTCCTTTGGGGGCTGGTAACATCAAATAGGACTTTCTTCAATAATTAGCTGATGAAACTAGTGACAAGTAAGAATAGGCAGAGGAAAACCACGCGTACGAGGGTTAACTCGCATGCTTGCTTATCTGTGCCTTTAGCCAGACCTCTGAAAATTCTCTTTTCAGTTGGTTTTAAAAGTAGGTTTAGAAAACCATATGAAAGAGAAAAAGAATAGTAGCAAAGAGAAAGGATCTCCTTCCTCATTCTGGGAATATATATTCCTCTATCACTTAGGACATTTGAATTAACTAGATGCAATGTTTCATATTCAGACTATCTCTAAGAGAGCGAGTTATATGCAGCTTTTGCCTGCATTATGCCTATATAAACGCTCTTAATCTTTTGAATGTAACGTATGCATTTCAGCTAGCAAAGGGTAGTATATCCATACTGCTTGAAGGAAAAAAAAAACCGTCAAAATAAACACAATACATCAGTATATTTACTAGAAAATCTGGAAAGCATACTTTATGCTAGCTGTTTAAGAACATGAAGTATGTTGGAAATTCATCCTACAATGGTTAAAAATATAAGAATTTTCAAGCATGTCTCATGCATCTCCATAGAAAAAGATCATCGGAAATATGTAAAACAATCCAAAATATGGCTGATAATTTAATCAATTATCTGACACGTAAATCTTTGTAACCGATCTGAATAGACTGATGTAGTAAATCTAAATGAAAGTCTTCATATTAATAACAGAGAAGTTACTCAGTTACTCCGCTCAGATTAATAAAATGCCCAATATATTCTAATTTATTCTTCAGAAAAAAAGTGTCTATTTTGTATTGTTTTACCATCTGATAAGGAATGTTAGTTTCAAAAAAAATTACTCAAGATATAAATAAGTGAAATAGACATTCTGTGATTATTTAAAAAGAAACAAAAAGTGTGTCCCAACTCTAGCACATGTTAGTGCAGAATATAAACAAAATCTCCGTAAACACTACCCTTTGTATAAAATAAAATTAAAATCACAAGGACTTTAAAAACAACACCAAAAACTATGCAGGAACTGCTGATCTTCTTTGCCTTAATAAAGGTTCAAGCTGCTTAGGGCTTTCAGTTTATCAAGTTCTGAAGACTTGCAAGCTTACACGATCCCATTTACGAGATTGTCAGTAAGCAAAATGATTTTACATCACTCTAATTATCTCTTTTACACTAACTATTAATAGCCAATATTGTTTAAGTCGACCACACTGATGTAAAATTCGCCAAGGCAGAAGCATTCCAACTTGTTAGAAGAGCACCAAAAAACCTGATGTTTAAATAAACCAGGGAAAGAAGGAAAAAAACAAACCTAACTCATTAGAGGCACTAAGATTTTATCAAACATGCAGGATTAATCTTTATTGAATAGAACCATTCACAAATCAAAACTTACTCCACTTCAATACTTTCATGCAGTGCTAATCAATTACAACCTTTTTTAGTTACTCAAAATCCATGTGCTTTTAATTTTATTCATTGGTGGTCTAAAATATAATATTCAGGCCAAGCTAAGTCATTCTGCATTGCAACTTTGCTTTTTTTCAATAAATATTCATCTAGAGGTTTTCTTAGAGAGAACTGCTCATATGAAGACTGTGGTAATATTTTTATACTGTACCTCCTTGTTGAAGCAAAAGGTTAGGGGTTACCTAAATACCTCAACTGTATATACAAAAAAAGGAAAAGGTAAGTATTCACATGAAAAATCCAAAGGGACTATATTATTTATTTTTGCATTTCCTATGATTAATGATGCACCAGTGCATACTTGAAAACTGAAGTCAAAATAGGGTAACACCTCAAATTCCTTTACAAACTGTACAAATATCAAACTTCCATGCTGTATTAACTACTCTACCAGAAATATTTAAAAGGCTCTGCTACCCCACATTAAGAGCATAACAATAATACTGGAATTCCTCTCAAGCAGTGCAATTTCTTGGTCACGGTCAGACTAATATTAATCCTAAGATTGCACCTTTATACCTGTATTTTTCCCCCAAGTGGTTTTTCGAATGCCGTTATATAGGTTTTATGCACAACAAGAAGTTCCGAACAGGCTGAGGAAACGATGAGCACCTGATTCTGTTATTTTGGCATCAAGAGAAAACAGGGATTGGCTCCGGCAGGGAACAGAGAGCGCAGAGGGGTCGGGAGAGCGACAGAGGCTCCTGTGTCTCAGGGCTCCTGTGATACCTTGCAGCACGGGGGTGCCCTTCAAAGCAGCCTTTTGGGAGCAGCACTTGCCCAAGCGGCCGGTCAGCGGAGCAGGCTCAGGACAGGGGCACATTTCTGTATTCGTTTACGTGCAATTCCAGGGCATTCCGGGGGAAATCGGGAGTCACCCGGTGCTGGCACCTGGCAAAGGCGCCGGGCACCCGCGCGGCTCCCGGCGGCTGCTTCCCGGCTGGGAAATGAGCCCGCGCGCAGGTTTTACCCTACGTAGCTCATAAAAATCAACACTGTGTGTTGTAGGCGATGGAGTTGGTTCTGAAAACTCATTAAATCCACCCCATTAATAAGAATTACAATAAATTGCCATGTTTAATGTGCCCCGGTGCATATAATATTTTAATTAAGGCAGCCTCAAGATAAATAGGGAGTTTGAAATGGTAAAACCTGAAGCATTTTAAGGTCTTTACTAAGGCACTGAGAGAATTCAGGCTTCAGGGAGCCAGTTAAGAAACGGCAGCACAAAAATATTCAACATATTTAAAATATCAACTATGAACTAAAATATCAGAATATCATGAACTTGATGTCAGAATATCAACTAAAAAGAATACTTTTTTTTTCCTAAGAAGTGCACTCAGTAATAAATTAATAAATTATACACACTTTCAAAGAGATTTTCCTTGTAAATTTTGCCAGACTTAGGAACTGACCTCAGGTTTCCACCCAGAGACAGCGGACACCCATAAATGCAGAAAACATCTACCTTTCTCACCACAGAGCCACAACAAAAATTACTTTTATCAGGAAATTAAATTTTATCTCATATTACATCTGGTAGCTTTAATTTCCATGGTATACATTTATTTCCAGCTCGCCTCTTAAGTCTTACAGGTAACAGATTAAGTTTTGCTCTCAGGTGTTTTTGTTTTTAAGTTAATAAAGCTTAAATCTAAGAGCACGCTTCCTTACATAAACATGCTCTCTTCTACAAATAAATATGACCTGCCACTTAACGTAGCAAAAAGCGCACTCTAAAGAGAGTAGCTTAAAGATGAGCACAAAGACAAAATAAACTCCAGTTACTGTATCGTAAAATGGTTTAACACTTCCAATAAAAAAAAATCCATTATTCATGCATCTGTTTCCTGTATATATTTTTTATTCTGCTTCTTAGCATGCTGTGTACTGTTCTAGCCTTCCTCGTGTAGCTGTAAGTTTCTTATTTCATGTATGAACTTGCCCCAGGAGGGAAAAAAGCCCAGATTTTCAACTGACTCACTTGAACTGCTGAAGTCATTTTAATCAGAGTTGGTAAATTTTTCTCTGCAAGCTATTCCTTATTGAAGGATTCTTATTTATTCAAATTAATTTCAGCATGTTAAAAGATGAAATTATGGGGACAACGTTGTATTTTTCCTTTAAATACACCTGGTGCTTTAAAACACAAAGTATTTTCCTGTCATATTTACTGAATTTCTGTAACAGTTTCTTTTAAGAACATATTTTCATCTCTAATAAAGCCACCTTTACTTTCACAGCAGAGTCTAAAAAGACTATTTCTTCTGCTGCCTGTTTTCAAAATGCCACATTCATTAAAGCCAGGCAGTGGTGGAATTAACAATAGTTTTAAGTTTTAATATGCTATAGTTAAAAACCCTGTGGCAAAAATATTTTGGCAAGAACTCATTCAAGTATGGTTACTATATTTCTGATGGACACTAACTTATTTCATATACTGTATCTCAGCAGAATTGCTAGTGTTTCCTAATGACTTGCAGTTTATTATCATTTGTTTTCTTGAAAAAGGAAAGCTAAAATCTGATGCGCTCCTGTAGATTTATTTTCCTCAGCATTTATATGAACCGTAAGTGTGCGCCAAGCCATTGTTTACTTATCCCTCACGGTCAGATATCTTATATCTAAATCCACTCTGTGGTTTACTAAGAGCAAGACAGAGCCACTGCCAGTTACATAATATTTTATTGTTTGGTGCAGAAGAGCCCAACCTTGATCACCAGGAAAATTAACGACATTAACAAGGCGAGAGAGGTGTACGAGTCTATATGACACATGTACACGTATAGAGCAGTGAATATATGCTGGGGAGCAATTCTCCTGAAGGTGGGTCTAGGATAAGAAGTTGGAGCTTGGTCATGTTACACATCGTTAATTCATTGTCAAATTCATTTAAGCCCATTTTGCCCACAAGGAAAAGAAAACCTGTTTTATGGGAAAATATATAGAGACAAACGATTATGTGTAAATGCAGGGCCATACTATCACACTCCAAGATAACCTATAAGGCATTTAAATATGAATCAGAAAACACACAGTTAAAAAGTGTAGTATTTCAGCGTAGCCATATGTGCTATTAAAAGAGCGTATTCTTTCTTTTAAGAAATATTAATGAGCTGTGTATGTGCAAACATGCACAGGTATACATGAAATTCCTACTAATAATTCCTACTGATCTGTGCTTCCAAAATCTTGAATTTCTTGAATTTTTCTTTAATTCTCTTTCAAGAAAAATCTTGTTTTTCTTGAAAGAAAAACAGTGGCAATGTAAGCTTAGAAGATGTCTGTACTGCTATACTGCTTTCAAACCTGGAATTGCACAGGAATAGGATGTGCCACCACGTTCAGATTTGCCAGCAGCCCAAACAGCTAAGCAGCCTTTACAGCTCTTTCTGTATCTCAGCTTACTCTGCTAACATGCAAGCCATGAACTTGCACGATAGCCACGGCTATCATCGTTTTATTTTTAAAGAACAATGTCTATTAACACTATTGTAGTGCTCTATGTAAACTATAGGCATTCGTGCTAGCAGTAGCAAAATAACAGATGCATCAAGCACTTCTTTGAGAACACTTGGCAGTGTTTCTAAGGAAAGAGAGTAAATCTCCTTCTGGTATCTTCTTGCTTTTTCCTCTAGTCCCAAGAAGAGAAAAACTGTTTTCTCTCTGGCCAAGCTTAACTCACCTCAACTTTACAACAAAGCGAAACCATGAATTTGAGCCAAGGTAGTCTTACTTGTAGGTCAGCGGCTCCTCCTGAAACTGCACCACGTTTCTTCCGAACCCGATTAAAGGAATACACAACGGGATATTTACTTTTTAAGAATTCTGATGTGAAATACACCGTTGTCCAGCTAAGAAAATATAGTACTTCCTAAAAGGATTTTTGTATTAAAATTATAATATAGCAGTAATGTAACTTTATGCAGAATCAGCAAGAGTGACGTTAGGCAGATAAAGTAGTTCAGATTCAAGAAATTTGAAGCTTAAAAGCTCGAGAACTTTTTAAAGTCTTTTATAAGGCAAGTTCAAGAAAAAATACTAATTCTGTGTCTAAATTTGCTATTTCAGTTAACTGCATTGCCAAAGCCTTTGAGGTGCCCCATAACATAGAACTGATTTAGTATCGTGGCCCTTACTGCAGTTACTGTATAAATCCCACATGCAACTGCTTTCATTCAAACGCATCATCTTTTAAATTGAAAAAACCTCTACCTTTATATTGAAAAATTGTGAAAACAAATGAGCCACATTCAGTCTTTAATAATGAAGGGACATTTATGGTCTAGCATAGCAATGCTTTATTAATGAGAATTTGATGAATTAAAGCTATTAGCTATTGTATAATACTCAAGCACAGAGGCAGCTTTGTAATATATTACTTTACTGGAAGCCTGCACTGTATTTATTTCCTAATACAATCTGGACAACTTGTTTCCTCTCAGGAAAGACCACTAATATAAGCTCACATTGAGAGAGTTCATCTTCTACCTATTTCCAAGCAGGACTATCAGAGTTTCACTCCACTTTTCCTTAGTTATTTAGGGAATAACCAAGCCATAACAATGAACGTTTTATTTAAAGCTGACAGGAGCAGAAAGCAAAACTATTTACTTAGGCCGTGTACCTTAATGTACAGCAGTAAAAATATTCGCTTTTCTCAGCAGGATTCTATGCATAAAGGGCATTCACTTCCCTTCCTTCCCACCCTTCTTGCATCCAACTTTGTACATTCAGAGCTAAATGCTGTATTTTATGTTGCCATCAGTATTTTATCAGTATGTTTTATTTGCCACCTTTCTGATGAAAAGGCATAGATGGAAAGATTAAAACAAATTTGG
>JAVCKT010029785.1:14577-25566 GCA_032273925.1 Rhynchotus rufescens | reverse complement strand
AGATCATCTCATCCACCCCCCCTGCTCAAGCAGGGACACCTGCAGCACACTCCAGGTTATGCTCCTGAATTCTGTGATTGCCCAGTGTGTCCTGTTCCTCAATAGCAACTTTAGTAGCTGTCTTTCATCCCTCATTTTTTCTCCTCTTTACAACCACTACCCTGAGCAGCGCAGGCTACTGCAAGTGTGCCTACATGCTTGTGTTTTTGCATTTTCTGGACAGAGCTCACCAGGGATGGGACCACAGCTTGTCAAAGGCAGAAGGGATATCAGAGAGACAACTTTGCTCCCGCTCCTGTGCTCAGAGATCCACAATGCAACAAAACACAGAGAAAAACAGTCTTAAGCAATCTTAAGATCGCCTTTTTTGTCACCTTTTTTTTTTTTTTTTCTTTTTTATCTTCTGATAGCATAACATTAAGGCTTCAAATCAGTTTGGAGAGATGCCAGAATTCTGCTGGATCCTGCTAAGAGCTAGACAGAGCTTGAGCAGTGCTTCACAGCACCTAAGAGATTAGCCCCTAAGTGAGCTTGAAAGATGCTTTGGGGTGGCAGAGACTCTTGTGGGGAGAAAACAAAGAAACAAGCAATGGAGCAGTGGAGCCTGGGGCTTTGGTTTACGTTAAAATTAAAGGGAACTCAAGCAGAAGTTAAGTTTTGGCTGCTCGCCTTGTTTATGTACACTGCATGCAGAGACTCTGCAGTACTCTTGTCTTTGATACTCACATTCCTGCAGGGCTGTTACAGAAGGAACATTATGACTAACAAGTGGGAAACGTGCAGCTGCTTGTGTACTGCGCTGTTTCACCATGGCAATTAAGTTAATGGTAGTGGAGAGAGACGGCAAGCCATGCACGTGTGCTGCTGCTGAACTATGCAGGAGGGCAGGGCAAGTGTGGCCCATCTTGCTGCCCGCCTCGCTTAACAGCTAGTGGCTTTGGAAATTGAAAATGCAGATGTTCCTCAGTGTCCCCAAATGCCACAGCTCAGCATTAAAAACCTTCACTTTGTTGAGCCTTTCTGAGCAAGGGCTGTGTCGTGACACTAGTCCTCAGCCACCACTGAGGACCTGGCTGCCCCTTCTCCATGCATGCCTGCAGCGCAGTATCATGGGCAGAGATGAATAGGTCAACACCTAAGTCAGAGCTTTGATGGAGCCTCATCTGGCCAGATGTTTGTCACAGTTACCATTCCCTTGTTCCAGTGACGGGACAGCTTATAATTACAAAATTCAAATTGCATTTTGCCAGAGTGACTAGATAATCAAGAGATGCTTCTGAAGAATTCATACAAGAATACTTAGATGACCAAACAGTAAAAGAATAATTCTAGCTTGAACAACATATTTTATCGGACTAAAATAAAATTCAAGACTTTTTTCAGATGTTATAAAGCATGGTAAATTCCAAAATGACATGTTACTTCTATGTGAAATAGTGAATTATTGATTTTCAAAGTATCTAACTAGAATCTTTGCACTTTCTACCTTTTTTCACCAATTTCCTTTTAAATATATTTTGGATATATTTGCCTCCTTTTAACTAACTAAGGTTTTCAGTTCAGCTAGATTTGTATTTTTGTTAGAATTGTTTTTCTAGTTAGAGCAACTTTTTGATTTCAGTCTACATCTGTCTTTTCACAAAATGTTAACTGAATGAATCACAAAATATTTGTAAATAAATATATAACAAAACCTCACAGCTGAGGCTTCAAATTAGAAAAAAATAGGAAATTAAATGAGAATCATATTTGCTGGCATTTTTCCTTGAAGGAGAATACCCTGAGACAAATAAGAATGTTTTTATTTTCTTTTAAAATTATCTCTTTTTTTCCATACTTAAAACTGAGACTTCTAGGGATATTTCTCAGAAGGCTTACATCAGCTCTTGTTCTTATGCAAAAAAAGACAAATAAAGCTTTGAGAAATCTAATATGACAAAACCCACAATGTCCTCAGCTAAGCAGATTTTACTGGAATGTGGTAGCACATTTTGAGGGATTTGGATCTGCTCTGAACAGCCTCTAGCCATCCAGGTGTGTTTACTGTCTCCTCATTTTAATCGTTTATGCATGGCTAATACCTAATAGGAAAAGAATAGGTCATAGGTCAGAAATAATCAACAAAACTAATTAGATGCAACCAGAATTTCAAGCTGTGGCCTGCTTTAGACTCCAGGGATGCCCAAAGATCATTTCCAAGTATATTCCAAAATATAATCACTTGAACTCTGGAAGCCTTTGAGCACTTTCTCCTTCAAGCCCCGTACAGTACTTTCACTTTATACTCAAATAGCAAAGATTAGTAATTTCTGAGAGCCACCAACTAATTAGTCTTATTAAAGCTTCTTGACTTAAACCTAATATCAACTGCCACTGAAATCCCTGAGAGTCTTCCCATTACTCAAGCCCTTAGTGATATGCAGAATAAATATATTTATTTCTAGAATGCCTCTTTTTGTTAGGATGATTCAGAAC
The DNA here is from genome assembly GCA_032273925.1 of Rhynchotus rufescens. Classification (NCBI taxonomy): domain Eukaryota; kingdom Metazoa; phylum Chordata; class Aves; order Tinamiformes; family Tinamidae; genus Rhynchotus; species Rhynchotus rufescens. The sequence continues at coordinate 23,091 of JAVCKT010029785.1, read as the reverse complement.
AGTGTAGAAAGGTGCCAGCACACAAGTTATCTTGCAAAATTGGCTGTGGTTGGCCATAAACATCTATCCTCTCTAGCACGCTGGAAAGAGAAGCTAGAGTACGTATGCTAGACCTGTATATAGACACTCCAAGGAGAGGTTTTGCTACTCCTCAGGCTGTGAAGCCAGTTCACATATGGTTTGGAAAGCCCTAGCCACCATGCTCTCCTATAAAAAAAGAGTCTAATTTCAATTCATCATGCAAGGCCAGATTTGAAGAATACTTGAATACATTTTGATCTATTCTCTCTTTATGATAAGCTATATTATGTATCTTAACTTATAGAAAATAGATTTATTTTTCATAGTTTTTTCTTTAATTAAACACAGCAAGATTTCCACAAATGATACATGGAAAGGTTATTTCTGTATTTTAATTAAAAGCCAACAACAAATAAACAAACAAATGAAGCTCTATTTTATATGATTGATAATTTTATCTGCTCTGTTTCTGTTGAGTGTGGGCCGGGGAGACTGAGTAAATTACTGTGCACAAAGAAGCTTCATGTTTTTGTACAAAGAGGAGAGATCATTTGGATCAGCACCAGCAGAGAGGAGGGAAAAAAGACATTTGAATGAGAATATTTGTGGAGCTAGTAGCAATACAATTGAGTGAATGAAAGTATTTCATTTACTTTATCACTTCCATCTTTAAGTAACATACTTACCCATAAATACGTCACTGGAACAGACCTAAATTTCATCACTCAAAGTACAAAGTTAAGTAGCTTTAAAGGAAAACATCAGTTCCTCTACCTCATCTCCTCCCCACCCTCCAAAAAAGAGTATTCACAAGACATTAACTATCGAGAATTCATGAACTTGCAGTGGAAGTCTGAATGGCCAACATAAATCTGCAGAAATTTTCTATTTTTTACTTTATATGGGCTTCTATTGTTTTCTGTTGTGCTAGCCTTTACCAGTCAGAATTATTGGAAGGCAGTATAGGTCATTCCAAATAATATTTATTTTATTAATCTAAACTTACTTTGTTGCAGCTGGACCAATTTAAAGGAAATCCACAAAATCCCATAATAGCCCACAAACCTCACCACAGTAGTCCAGCACTTTTCAGCTGCTGGCAATATAAATACTGCTTCCTTCCTAACTTTCTAACAATCTACTAAAATGCTCCAATAATACAGAGGATACTTGATCACTTGCAATGTTTGATTATCAGTGCTGTGGGACTTCTTTTCAGCTGTTGCTCAAGCAGCCTCTTGGCATCAGTAGATCCTCTGCCTCAGTTGAGGGCAGTGGCAGCCTTGCTTCTTAAAAACTTCTGATTTCTAATGATTTTGCCTTCAAGGATCTGAAAATATTAAAGATACGAGCTTCTTACTTCATGTCATCTGAAGAGTGCCAACAGAGGGGAAGAAAACTGCCTATCATACTGGGAATTCCATCTGATGCAGAAATTCCTTCTCAAAAAGAGTCAGAAACACATTCTCAGGGATCAGGAGCTCTGCAGGAAGAGAAAAAGTAGCTATGGAATCAAGGATATCCACGCTGGGGATACGCAGGTGGTGCTGGAAGCTTTTTTCCAATTCTGTCGCACTCCTGAGCAGGCTGCAAATCCCTTTCCACATATCCACATGCAGAGAAAGACTCCATTCAGCTGCTGCTTAACTCCCTGCTGGGGAAAAGTGCTATCCAGAGTCATCTGTCAGCAGAAGGAAAGATCAAATTAGTGAAGTTTCCATTTCCAAAGGTATTTAACACTGATTTCCCAGAGAGGGGCAAGAGGTGGGGAAAAAAGTACAGGTCATGGGAGTTTGCAGCTGAGGGGAGACTTCTTTCATCTCTAATCTTAAAACTCGCTGTGATATTTTAGTTCTTTAAGAGTGGTAGAATTTTCCACCTCCCTCTGAATATGTCACAAATAGAACTTAATTCAGCGGACTTTCACCATTTGATAGGAAACAAATTCCTAGTATAGGAAGAAATATCTCCTTTAAAGGCACTTAAGCAGATGAATAAGAGAAAAAAAAAATCAACTTCTGACCACTCAAGTTCCTCACATGTATTGATCCATTTAAGCCACAGTGATGCCTCCTCAGACTTACCTGACACCCAATGAAGTAAGAGAAGAATGACGCACTGAAAGTATTTTGATTAGCTCTGAAAACTTTTACACATTACTTTAACATACAGACAAATTCTGCAAAAACAAAATAGAAATTGCTTTATAAATACGAAATAAAAAATAAAACCTAGTGGCTAACCTGTAACAGCTGCCTTATCAGTTAGTATAAGCTGTTTTCACTGGTGCCCAGTGATAGGACGAGGGGTCATGGCCATAAGCTGGAGCACAGGCAGTTCCATCTCCAGGTGAGGAGGAACTTCTTTCCTGTGAGGGTGCCAGAGCAGTGGAACAGGCTGCCCAGAGAGGTTGTGGAGTCTCCTTCTCTGGAGGTCTTCAAAACCCGTCTGGATGCCACCCTGTGCCGCATGCTGTAGGTGTTCCTGCTTGAGCAGGAAGGTTGGACTAGCTGATCTCGAGAGGTCCCTTCCAACCTTGAATATTCCGTGATTCTGTGATAAGTTTGGGGTTTTGTCAGAAGTATAAAATGTCATAATTTATATATGTACAGATCATCACACTATCTATATTTTGATTTCAGAATCAGTATATCTGTATTAGATAGGTATTATTTTGGTATGATATAATATTGTTAGCTTTGTTAGATTGTTAACTTTTCATAGAAGGATTCTTCTTTGTTACATGTACATTGTACATTGGATAGAAAAATAGTGCCCATATCAGGACTTTTATATAATAAAAACCTAATTAACAAGCACAAGTATGGAAATGATATAGCTGTTGAACGGAATGTTTAAAATCTTCAATATTCAGTTGTTTGGAAGGTAGAGACAAGCCTGAGGAGTGATATAGTATCCATTCTGTATTGCTACCAGAAACATTAAAATCTAAATAATTAGTCCAGTTGCTTCTATTTTATACAGAAATCAAATGCATTATATAAAACTAGAGAGAAGGCTGTTTTCAAGTCAGATATAGGAGTCAGGAAGGTAAGGACAATTCTGGGAGTACTATACTTCTGTACTTATTACATATTTAGAGATTGCATATTTCACATTCCTACCAGAAATACTTCAACATACCTACTAATTAATGCCTGAGACTAATGTAAAAAATAAAAAACAATAACAGAAAATCAATACATTCAATTTCTTAAAAGAAGTAACTTTCTTTTCACCTTTCTATTGTCCAGATCCTCATTATGATTTTAAGAATATGAGTACTCCTGCTTGAATAAATGGCTTTACTCATTTGCTTAAAGTTAAGCACTTAACGTATATGTCAGTGGGAATATATTAAGGAGGAATACATTTAAGGGCAGTCAATAGGCATATTGGTCAGCATTGTAGTCTATAATATTTAGTGTAGGTATTGAATTTGTCTATAGGAGGATGTATGTATGGAATTCATCTATCTGTTTACAAAAAGAAAAGTCTCTCTTTGTGATGCTGTTTATTAGCATATTTTGTCATTATGTGAGATCCTATAAACAGCTATACAGCTGTTGGACACCTTGCAGATAAAACTTGGTTCACTTTATACTATTTGGAAGAATCAATATCCAGTGTGAGCTTGTAAAACTGATGCCACTAAACTGCAGGAACAGAGCCCAAAAACTTTGGAAAAGATCTCTAAATTAATATAAATTAAGGTGAAGTTCCTAAAGCTATATGACTAGAGAGATCACTGATCCACCAAGACAAGGAAATGCTTACTGCAGTAGTTTCATAAAATGTCATTTTGTAATGCAAAAGCTAAAATTATTCTTCCGAGATGTGCTTCTATTAGCAGTGGTGATCATTTCAATATTGAAATCTAATGAAATTTCAGCTTTCAACATACATCCATCTTTGAAAATGAAACTTCTCTGATGATTGAGAATTTCTTGCTACTGGTTCTCTTTCCCCAAGTGATGACTTGGTGACCTGCTTTGGCAGGTGGAATTTGTCCTTCTCCTCAGCTGCTACCAGGACCGCATTGGTGACTGAAGGGCAGTGAACAGACAGGTTCTTTTTTAGATGAGAAGAAAAGCACTAATTAAAGCCATAGAAAAAGCAGATTCAAATCTGGACCGATTCTGGACTTTTTGTCAATACAGTGTTTTAGTAGTAGTATAAAATCAAACTGCCTGAACTGCGTTAAAGTTAATGATTTAGGCATCCAGTGATACAAATGGTGCTAAGAAACCTGTGCTACGGTGTGAACAAGGCTGCTAGTGGAGTGGCCTGAAGCACTCACATCCATACAAATAAGCGGTAATATAAAGTAATCAGATTTGGGGTAGATCCTGTATGTTGCAGGAGCCTGGGGAAAGGCAAATAAAGAAGGGCCGCCCACCTGCCTCCCTCCCTGGAGTCTCCTGCCTGCCGTCAAGTTGCTCCCGTCCCACGAAAGGGGCAGGATTCTTGTTTTACCCGTTCCCAGACGCTGACATCGGCTGCTTCCCCTGTAGCTGCCTCCTCTCTGCTCGCATCCCACTGCCCGTTGCTAAGCAACTGCAACTCTACTATTTACCTAAAGTCTCAATTTATTTTACTGTTTTAAAAAAGTAAGCAAAGAAATGGAATTCACCTTGTCCTCAGTGATCTCCAGCTGCGGAATGAGTTTGCATCTGTGAAGAATAGCCTTATTTTTAAAGGACACCAAATCTGCCTTTAGCTCAGGAGTTTACACTAGAGGCTTTTGGGCTTTCTAAAAACAAATCTTTTTCAGCACCTCTTTCTACATATTCCACAGTTGTTAGACAAACTTGCATTGTTTCTCTCTTTTTTAATGAATTTTCTTGCCTTCATTTCAATGACTCTTAAATAGGGTTGGAATAAAGGCAAAAGAGAAAAAAAAAAGACTATTGGAGAACTCAATCTTCCTAGACTAAGATCTCTTTTCTTTTGAAGGAAAAGAGAAACACATCTTCATGTATCTTCATATAATCTAGATCTTTTAATTGACACCTCACTGCTTTGTCAGAAGGAAGGGCAGACCAACTGTAGCTTTGAGAGTGATTATGTTTTTTGATGTTTTTTTGGGCCATGTAACCAATGACTGAATTAATGATGTAAATAAATAAATAACCTCTTCGTTCAAAGAAATGCACTTTTCTACATTTTATTTCTACATCAACTTGTAGGAATTCTGATTTATTTTTCTTTTGGGCATTCCAGTATTGAAAAGAGAGCATAAAATATCTTTTATTCAATTTGTAATGACAGGCTAATCCAGCTGATGTATAATATGTATTTCAGCACTGAGAGCCTCACTAGAAAATAAAGAACAACTCTCACTTCCTAACAATTAATATGTTTAACTCTGATGTATAGCAGAGCTACCATTTGGTAGGATTTGATTCAGAATTTCTTGCTGCATAGTAATATAAATTTTAACTTTTGGGATGATTAATTTCAGTTGGATGATGGATAAAGGCTTAAACATACACAGGGTAAAGCTGTTGCCTGGGTCTCACTCAGAGTGCTAAACTGAGGCTTTGATACAGAAGCTTTTCTGTTCAGTCAACCTAATCAACAAATGCATATCTTGTCACTAGAAATAAGATCTAGGTTATAAATGGTTTATAGGCCAGTCAAGTTGCAGTTGTTTTGCAGATGTCTGTGTCAGAATCAAAGCTATCACAACCTTTCTAGCATTGCTAGTTGTGCATTTCATGTTTTCAGCTTAACCAGTGAGAGTCCTAGACTGGTCATAGACAGCTCTGCAGGATCTGAATGGGCCTATATTTAGAGAGACTCAGGCTAAATTTTCAGCTTAGGCTGCTGGTTTTTTTCCTTATTTTTAGTTTTAGTTGACAAGCTACAGAAAATTCAGAGGCAATTGATCGTTATTAAATTTTAAATAATTTCTTATTCATTTCATTGGAATCAAATTTTTTTTGCCTCAGTTTAGCAAAAGCTAAATTGTGAATAAATTTACACTGATCTCATTTCATCCTGGACTGGGACTCTTTTGAATATGTTTAAATATTTGCAGTGTCAAAGCTTTGCACCTTCTTTCCTGACATTGAAAAGTGATGGGCTGTTAGCAGTAAACAGAAGATATCACCTAGTAGCCATGTGCGGCATCTTCATAGCATCATCATCATCTTCATAGCATCACTGCCAGCTGGGCTTATTTCAGTTTTGCTAACAAAAAAGGTGTCTTTCAATATTGAATATCTTAGGTGAAACCTATCACAAAAATAAACAGTTTGTAATCGAGTTTAATTTCTAGGAGCTGAGCTGGACGGGGCTGTTTGATGCCTCATTCAGAAGTCAGGCCATGGTAATGCCACTGATTCTGGTGCAGAGTAAGCAGCAGCGACTATCTAACACAAAGAGTAGGGAGGGGAAAGATTTGGAAGCTGGGAGAAGAAGATAGAATGAGTGGAGTAGAAATTACACCCCTGCATTGCAATGCCTGCCTCTCTAGAGAAAGCAGAGAGATCCCCCTGAGTAGATTTGGTCATTTAAGGTTGAAATCACATAATGACAGATAATAAATAAAAAATTACCAACTCTTTCCGAGATGCAATATTTCATAAAGAGTAATTTAGCTCATAAACATTATTCAGAGAAAATTTAAAATTAAAATACAATAGACAGACCTTCAGTGTTAAGATTATACTCAAAATTAATGACAGCAACAGTTTTATAGTTACCTTGTAGGATAATATATATGTATATTTTGAGTGGAGAACAGTGTTTTTGTGTTTTGTTTTGTTAAATATGCATAGAACACATCTTTGCTCTACTAGGAAAATTTATTTTTTCTTTTCTTATAAGAAGTCGTATTTTCAAAATTGTTACTTTCATGAGCTTTGCAGCTCAAAGTCATTTAAATTTGGTCTAGTACTTATTAAAATGCCAAAGTGCCTGCAAGTGTGCATGTGCATGAGTTAGAGAAGTCATATTTGCAAGCATGAGCAGCTCTAGGGATGTAGAGATGTGGATCTGAATTTTCTCTGCAAGAGAGGGTTTACAATATGTGAGGTCTCTAGCCATTGAGCCTTACAGTTAATGCCTTATAAATAAGAATAAAAGCTAGATAACAGAGTCAGGGATTCTTTCTGCTATATATTCAAAGAAGGTGATTAATGCTATTTTCTGCAGACTGCCAGAGGGAACTAATCCTAAGGCATACTAGGTAAGACACACACACTGGCACACAGGGACAGAGCTGCTTGGCCTTCTCAATAGAAACAGCATATCAGTGTCTGAGAAAGTTGTGGGATAACATCACAAACTAAAAATTACCCCTTTTTAAAACACATCAGGAGTAAGTAGTCAGCGAGAGAGCCTTGTTGGGCAGATAGATGATCAGAATGTAAAAGGAGACTTAAGGAACTCTCTGTTATAGTAGATTTTTTTTTTTTTTCCCCCCTAAAACTGAACCACTGTTTTTGGAAAATTTCTCAAGGTATCTGTTTAACATTAAAAATCTGTAACTCTGTGAACAAAATAAACTGTAATTAGTTATCAGCACTACATGTTGTTAAGATTTTTAAAAAAACAGATGACACTGCTGCACTGCTAATATAATGTCTAATCTAGTTGAGTTAGTGAATGTGTTGAAGAGTGGTTTTGAAGAATTAAGAAAGCACCTTGTATGACCAAATGACTGGGTGTTAAAGCAGTGTGCAAACAATGCTCAATATTACAAGAATGCTGATCTCCCTGTCACATGAAGGATATATAGCAGAGATGGAAAAGAATCAGAGGAGGATGATGAATTGGCCCTTCTACAAGAAAGTGCTAAGTAAGATCGAATTTTTCAACCTGGAAGAAAAAAAAAAAATCTGGGACATGATAAATGTCAGCAGAGTATTAAGTGCCATATAAAGCATAAATAAAACTCAATTGTTTGTTTTCTTTTCATACAAGAACTTAAAAGTGAAACAAACATACACATGAACCTTACAGGTGGTAGCTCCTGAACAAACACAAGGTTTTTCATGTTGTGGAATTCCTTGTAAAATAAATTACAGATCCTAGACATTAACATGGAGCCAGAGGATGAACAGACAAGTGTATATAAAAGAAATACATCAGGACCATTAAACAGAATACATCGCAACTGGAATATGTTCCTCTGAAAAAATCCTTACAATGCAAATCTTAAGGTGAGATTTGCTCACTACACTATACTTCTTGTACTCTTCTACACTTCTTAGAGTAGAAGAGTACATACAGCTGTTACAGTTTTATAATAAGAAAACAAGTATAGTTGTATGAGGCCAGATTAAAGGTTCATTTAGCTCAGTAGTCTCTCTCCAAGAGCAAATTGAAGGAGACACATAAGAAGAGTGCCTCATAGTTTTATAATAATAAAACAAGGAGACTTATTAATTTTTTTCCACTAATTCTGAAGACATTTGAAGTCTGTAAAGATGCCACCCCATTATTAAAAAAAAAAAAAAAAAAAAAAAAAAAACTAAGCGTCTC
>JAVCKT010029785.1:0-14477 GCA_032273925.1 Rhynchotus rufescens | reverse complement strand
AAAGGAAAGGAAAGGAAAGGAAAGGAAAGGAAAGGAAAGGAAAGGAAAGGAAAGGAAAGGAAAGGAAAGGAAAAGGACTGGCTCAGTGTAGCTTAAATTAGCTTTTCCTCTCACACAATGATCTTCATTCATTCTCCTACCTCAGAATAGGACTACCTTAACTTTGATTCAGTTTAATCTGTGCCTAAATGATTTGAAGTAAATCAAAACAAATCTTTCTGTTCTTCTGCAATAAGGTGTGGAAGAGGATGTAGCCTTCTACACTGCTCTAATTTCACTGTATAAATTCACACCTTGAGTTATATTGACATCACATTCTCAAGTAGCAAAGCCTTTGGGGACTTCCTATGGCTCTTGCTCTGCCTTCTGTTTTCTTATTCTTTTCAAGGTTAATGGCATGATTACCCAAATACAGTGATTTATTCATTCGTTATTATTCTAAGGAAGTTGTTAACAAGTCATGGATTGGGTGTTAGGTTATTTAAGGCTATTAACAGGACACGCAAATACTCAGGCATGTACTTTTGACTAACACAGTACTGCACCAGTTGAACACATACATTTTAAAATTTCCCCTGACTTAAACTGTAGGGATGGTATGGCTTAGAGTAATTGTCCTGGTCCATTAAAGTCTTAACTTCCTAGCACATAGATGCTGCTAACTCTTTCTGACTGTAATTGCTCTTCAAAGGGTGCTGGCAGCATGCTGGGCACACAAGACAGACTCAGCATGAACCAGAGTGACAAACAAGTTACAAAGCAAGTAACATTATTCCTCAGAAGAAAGCAAATGTCCTGACTGTAGAGGTCATAAAGGGAGGTTGTTTTGTTTGGAAACAGTAAGCTCTATGGCAAAGAGGGCAGCATAGTCCAAAATAAATTCCCTCAGGCTGAAGTTGTGGAATTAAGAAGGAGGTGGCAGCATTTGCACATGACAGCTAAGAATAAGAATCTGTCAGAAATAGGATTTTATTCACTCACCTTTTTGCTTCACAACAGAACAGCAGAAAGCCATATTATAGACCTGCTAGGGATGATGAAACTCATATACACAGGAACAGGATCTAAAAAAGCCAACATGAAAAATAAGTACTTCCTTAAGCTAGAGAGCTACACAGAGGTGTATGCCATGGGCCATCCTTTCAGGGAAAGTGCCTGGAATTGTGGGTCATAGTGGAGAGTCATGAGTCCCCACCAGCACAAGGACGATGGAGGTCAAGAGGAGCTAAAGCACCCTTGTAAAGGGTTGAAACGAGAACCTAGAAAGGCCTGGGTTCCTCTTCTCTTCCCAGGAAGTGTCTCCTGTCACTTTATAGCAATTTAAATAGTAAAGAAAAGCCACTGCCGTTAGAAATGGTTCTCAGTGGTGCAGCGCAGTGTAGCTAGGAGGCATGACAGTGCTAAATATCAGGTCTGGTGTATGTGTGCAGAGATGAGGAAAAAGCTCCAATTGATGAAAACTGGTCTGACTAGCATTGGAGCCAATAGTCCATCAGAGGCTGAGAGAAGAAGGATGAGCCAAAGAAGAGAAGAGGACACTATACCCCCCCTATTAGAGACAGAACAGTTCTTCTGGCAGTAATTTAGGTAGAGCTTGCTTAGGACAGATTTCCAGCACTAGGCTGAACATGTACCTAATGCTATCTGCTACCAAGCAGTATGCTGTGTTGGTGTCCATATCAGAATCTAGAAAGATAGATGCAAACTGGCACCTGCAGATATGACTTGGGAGGTGGGTGCAAAATGTGCTGCCTTTCCCTCAAAGGAAGTAAATCATACTGCAAACAAAATATACAGAACTGTTTTATTTAAAATAATAAAAAAAGGAAGTCTATTCAGCCATATCTGAACAATAATGGTAGCTTTACACTGAATTAGGTGCTAGATTTAGTGACATCAACAAAACTGTCTGCAATCAGTATAGTAGTACATGTGACTGTCATAACTGTAGTTTTGGCCTAAAACTCAGAATTAATAATCCAAAATTAATGAGTTGTGAATGTATACTTATGCTTAAATCTAAACCTCTCTTAAGAAGTAACTTGGCACTGGATATACTATGAAATGCTTTGCTTTGCAGATGAGTTACCCATAACAGAAATTCACATACGGCTATTATAGCACTACTATAATCCTTATAGGATTATAACATTTGGGAATTTGGCCATGGGCTCATATTTGTGTACATATGTATAAAATATAGACAAAATCCAGTACATACATGACTCTCAAAAGAGGGAGTACTATGAAACCCAGTGGTTTGATGAAACACCACTTTCTGCATTGTAGTCTCCTGAAAAAAAGTCGCTGAACTTTCAGATGATCTAATCTGTTGCTAACTGTATCGCCTTTCCTGGTGCAAATCCCTTGCTTGGAGTGAGTAATTAGCACACTGGTCTGAGGCCAGGGAGCTGAGCAGGCTGCCCAGCTGGCGGCAGCTCTGACAGCCGTCGCAGGAGACGTCTGCCCCTTTCCTCTCTGGTGCAGGGCATGCACGTTTGGGCATCCCACACGTTACTGCAGATGCCGTGCTCTCTGCAAAGCAGCCCAGGTCTTCAGCTCTGGCTTCCTAAGATCTCTTTGGAAAAGACTTATTGGAGACCACTGCAGAACTACTATGAGAGAAGGGGTACAGAAACGGGATACTTTAAGATCATATTTGATAAAAATGTTGTCATGCAATCAGCTTTGTAAAAATCAAATAGTCAGAAAGTCAAAAGTCAGTGAAAGTAAGCATTATAGAAGTCGCTTTCTGGTAAGAACTCCTGAAATTTGTGTCATAAGTGCATACAAACCTTTTGATTTTTACAGAGCCTACAAACATGTGTTTAAAGCAACAAATTTCTAGTCTCCAGCAATTAATGACTTCAATAAAGCACTTCATTCTATGCTTAAAGCTGTGCATGTGCTAGGATTTTTCCGAATCTTGGTCTTAAATACTGTTGGATATGTGCCACTTTAAAGATCTGGCTTTAATCTGGGTGTTTGCTTCATTTCTAAACTAAAATGACAGTCCAATCTCTAATTAATATACCAAGAATGTATGAGAAAAGAGATGCCAAGGAAAGCAAAATGAATTTTCTTTATCCAATATTCCAACACTGCACACTAATTTTGCAGCTAACAACAATCCAGTCTTTATCACAACTAGAAAAATACTTGATTAAAAAAATGTCACATTGTCCTCCCAAATTAGTGTTTTATGATAACATGCCAGTACACAGAGGTAAGACTGACTCATGAATTTCTGAATATATAATGATGTTCTGAACATTCCTTAATAAAAGTCTTTGCAAATAACCTGCTTTGCCTAGATCTAATCTTACAATACAGGAATATTTGAAGATCACAGCTTTTTAATTATTACTTTGAATATTGATGGATTTTGAAAACTAGAGAAAAATAAGAACAGTTTAAAAGTGTGTACAAACATCCCAATATTCTTTTTCAGTCACCTAAAATAACTGGTCCGAATATCTCTACAAGTTAACTGTGTACATTTAATCCCTTTCCATTTTGAAGACTGATTTTTTTTTTTTAGAAGACATTAGATAGTGTTGCACGGTGTTAGGCTTACACCTTTCCCAACATACCTGGCTTTCACAAATAAGTTCTTCTAGCATTGGCTGACTGGCATCTCACTGACATGAACTGACATAGTCATAGTAGTGAAAGGACTGTGATATCTAGAAGGTGTCTTTGCACTGCATCCAGGGCAAGAGAACAAGCCAAGCCCTAGAGCAGAGACATGAGGATGTGAAGAGCCAGTTTAGCCACCCACTGCATTTCAGATAGAAGTATGTAGCTGTTGCTTAAGAAACAGTAAGAAGACATTTTTTCAACTGCATCTCAAGTAATGGTGTTCCTAATCCTTTTCAAAGTAAAGTTGTGCAAAGGTGAGTTAAAGCAAAGGTGAGTTAAAACCGCCATTAACGTCAGTTTTAAACTAAGCTCTTTGTGCAGAAAGAAACTGTTATTGTACTCACTTGGGTCAATTATAGGGAAGGTGAGGGTTTAAAGTTAACGCTTCTAGCTGCTTGCTAGCATATCTTATCTGAGATACTAGTCTATGACAGCACAAGAATGGATGACCTAACACAACCCATCTGAGTGCAGTTTTGTCAGGTCAGTCTTCCACTGGCCCTACATTTTACCAGAACCAGCTAATCTGACCAGGCCTATGACATTGGTAGCTAAAGAAAGGCAGAAAAAAACCTGCCTAATTACAGAAAGGTCTGTATTATGCTAACTAATATATTTTTTCCTTTTTTAGTTTTTTTTCCAATTGTTAAGGTATGTGGATTAATGAGATCTTCCTGAGCCTGGGGTATGCAAACAGATTTTATTCTAATACAGTGTATTCCGAATCAAAGGGGATTTTTGGAGCCTCAAACTAGATTTTTTTGATTGCTTTCATTTCTGACTGTGATTGAAATCTTGTATTAGCACATGACAAAGTAATTTAGGGTATAATATTAGCACAGTTGAAGTCACTGGTATTTTGTCATTGATGTTAATGAGGCCAGAATTTAACCTAGGTATTATACAAATCAGTAGCTCTCCCTTTACAACTCTTGAAATGTCGAAGTCCCCTGTGTTTCAGTTAACAAAGTGATATATACATCTGAATGCATTTATTGAAGTTCAGGTCTTGAAGTATGTAAGAGATGCATAGAGATAACATTACTCTTTCTAAACAAACCTTTCATTTCTGGAGAATGAATGTTCAGTGCAAATGCCAGGTGGACTCCTCCTAGCCACCAAGAAGGAATACTTTGTTTTCCGTGCAAGCATTCTACACCTTTTGAAAAATACTCAAAAACTAGTAGATTTCCTGTTATATGATCATTTAGCACTCACTATTTCTCTCCATTAGACACAACCCTTGCCCAGTGTTTGATATGCTTGATAAACTTGGCTAAACTCTAGAGCTGTGGGTCTCAACACCTTTCCTATCACATCTTTTCTCCTCTTGAAAGCGGGAGAGAGAACGAAATTTTGAAGCCCGATTTTCTGACTTTCCGCAAAGTTCCTTGGAATCTGAATGTCAAGAAGTTATAAAGAAGGCATGTATTCCTTTTTCACACAATTTAGGCAATGTTGAAATCTAAAGGTGAGACTGATACTCAAAACAAAGAAACAAACAAACAAACAAACAAACAAAAAGGGTAGAAGAATAGAAAAGTTTCCTCTTCTACAGTTTCCAGGGGAGTCAATTGTCTAAATCAAGACAGACTCTTCTTGGCTTCCAAGCTGTCCAGAGACACATCTCCTCCACCCTCTGAGATTCCACGCATAAAATTTATGAGATGAGGTATGGATATTTATAATGTAAAGTTCTACATATGAAAGTGAATTTCTCCATTTTTTTTTATAAACAATGAAGAAAAGTAAGTATGAGTCATCTCATCCTACTGCAGATGTCTCAAACAAGTCACAATAATTGTGTCTCAAAAGTGCTTGTTTCTTAACAGTGATTACAAAGGAAGTCTTGAGTAGCCATCTCAGACATTTAGCTGCATTGTAGATATTTAAATTTGTTGTGATAAATCTCATTTCAGTTTATGATGACATATGTGTTTAAAGGACAAGTGAAGGGCCATACCAAAACCTGCAGGAAATGCTTCTAAGAGTCTTTGGTGGAGCTGCTGTATTTGACCCCAGCTGCAGCACAGAGTGGTGGCACTGAGGTCCTGACTCAACACACATCATGACTCAGGCTGAGCACCATGTGCAGCAGGCACAAGGGAAAAAGGTGCCAGTGCCTCAGCATGAGTACAAGAGTTAGAGGCACAATGCCGGGGAGTGGGAATGAGAGTCGAAGGAATCAAGGTCATCATCAGTGGACGAGACATGAGCATCTAGGTGCAAAATACATTATTATTATAAAAATATGGAAAATTTGGTGTGGGCAAGATGACTAACGGAAAAAAATAGGTAGATAAGCTTTGTGAAACTTGACAGAGTTCGGTTCAGGGCATAAGTCTATAGAGTCAGTGTTATGAAACAGACAACAAGAAAGATCTTAAGCAGCAGAAAGAACCAGAAATGTCTAGATGGGTTAGAAAATAAAGAAATTGTAGAATTACAGGGTAATCCAAAATACTGCAGACTGTAAGAAAGGGATAAATGATCAAGATTTGTTGTCAACAGAATCAATGCTACCTGAAGAACAAATAATGCAAAGTAAGATAAGAATCAGATTTATCATCAAAGATGTAAGTGGTGATGAAAGGGAGAATTTCAGCAGTGCTACTTCAGACATTTTATTGAGGGATGATGAGCTGGTTGATTATAGAGGAGGAGGCTGACTAGACAGTGGAAAATTTTAGAGCACAAAGGTAGGAACAGAAAAGAAAGGAAGGAAAGAAATTATGCTAAGTAATTGGGGAAAAAAAGGGTGTAATTTAAAGAGGATAATTCTGTGGACAATGTTTAGAGAAAAGGTGTGTAGTGAAAAATGAGAACTGAAGAGAAGCACTGAAGAAAATTGAATCCTCTGAAGAGCTTGTCTGGGAAAAGTAAACCACGTTCACAGGAAAGACTATCGCTCTCCCTCAAGTATCTGAGCTTTCTAATGTCAGCTGGTGACATATAAGTCAGATGAAAATCTTCAGCATGTTTCCTGTTGTTCTGGATATATTTTTCCCAATTTATTCCTTGAACTTGACATGCAACTCTTTAACTCCAACAGTTCAGTTTCTAAGATCACTGATGTAAATTAGTACATACACTTATGACTGAAAGTGATAGACTTTATGATGAAATTTTGACATTGAGGTGAAAATCTTCAGAACTTTAACTTTCAACATTAAATAAATTATTTCAAACCAAAACAGTAATATCCTCAAAATATCTTTTGAATCATGCCTTGGCTCCTTGCCCTTGGAAATCTCAGGAGCAATTTCCTCCATGTATTGTTTTCTATAAACAGAAAGCAAAAGCACTTAAGTGGTAAGTTTCTTTGCTATGTACTATGCAAGGATAAAACAATAGGAGGGTTAAAAGTGGGGGGAAATGGTGAGTCACTGCCATGAGACAAAATTAAATTAGTTACATAAGGTCTTCATAATCTTCACTTCTTCAGCATCAAAGCTAGTGACTCAGTATTTGTTTATAGAGTAAGTTCATTAACATATAATACCTAGCAGTCATCAAAGATGGTTTACATTATAGCCTCTATATCTATTCTTTATAGCTTTCTAATAGACTACTGCTTATATGTTTCCTTCATGAGTAGGTATGTAATGACATCCTATGTGATTCTGGTGTTGAGTCATCACTCTTCTTAAGTATATGGTGAGAAATCAATAGTTTCACCTAAATTGATATACAAATACAACAGTTTTTGAAGCAAAAAAATAAGAGAAAATATATGACTGAGCTATATATAATGAATATAGATCCATATTTTTCTTCTAAAAATATAAAATAATGGATCAGAAATATTTGTTTTTCGTAGTTATGTACCAATATGTTAAATGTCAGAACAGTACATGTGAATTACTACAGATGCTATTTATATGATCATAAGTTCTTGATCAGGAACTCTCTCAAGAGATCATTTGAGTTTATTGGGATTTGATGTTCCCAAAAATCTAATGTATTTGCTGTATTACTTGGGTCGAAAGCAGTCTGAACACAGTGAAGTTACATTAGTAATCAATAAAGGCACTGTTCAGCTCCCACTCACTCAGAATACAGCACTCCTGAAGTGTGTTGGATGGTGCCTCAAGTTTTCACTTCCACATACACTCTGGCCAAATCATCAATACTGTGAAAACTCAAAGATTTGACTCCAACTTCAGCCTAAGAAATTGTTTCTCCAGAAGCAAAAGCCAGTGTCCAACAAAGGGGTTTTCATTCTTAGGATCATGGTCAGATTCTGTCTACCTGTCCATAATAGTTCCTGTTAGCTCTCCCTATCATTATCTCACACCCTCTGGACTGACACTCTGATACCTTAATTTATACTTCGACTGGGTGTGGAATTGTATGTGCTTGGATATAGCCCTCCACTCTTCCTCAGGCTTCCACATTCCTTTTTTTTTAGACCAGGAGCATAAATATCACAGTCTTCAAAAGACATAAAGCCCTGGAATATAATAAACAGTACCAGTTAAGGTCTGGTAAATGTATGCTAAAATCTCCTATCTAATTGGTTAACCAACATAAACCAAAGATGAGTAACTATTATCTGAGAAAGAAAAAAAAAATAAAAAAAAAGAGAGAGAGAAAGAGAGAATACAGTGAATTTTGTGTCAATATAGAGCTTTTCTACATGTAGCTACTGAGATACAGATATTGTGTCACACCTGTGCCAGGATAATTCTTCCATGTGGTTTGGGGCCTTTTGTATTCCTTTTTTCTTTTCTTTTTTCTGGACAATATAAAACTGATACCGTTCACTGTTTTCTGTAAGCACCATGGAAGGAAGCACATATTCAGAAAGAATGCAAGGATTGGTCCAAAGACCACTAAAATCGATGAAAGTCTTTCCATTAACTTAAACAGGCTTTGAATCAGACGCTAAATGAAGAAGGAAGGATCCTGGAGTTCTGGGCTAAAGAAATCATTCCATTGGGAGCGGCATGGAAAAACATATGAAGGTGAGAGCGCTTCAAGAAAACAAAAGGAGCTGAAAATTTGGCATTAATAGTGCTTCAGTCTTTTTGGAGGTCATAAAAAATGATGATCTTTCTCCAATGTGAACTCACTCCTCTCCAAACGGGCTCATTTATTCATGTGTCAGAAACATATCAAGTACATATGAAACTGGTATCCTGGTTTTCTTTTGTCATTTGTGCTCAACTTCAAAACTGACTATCACAATGGAAATGACACAGTGTTGTCAACTCCTCCCAGAGTGTCACCTAATTTATCACAGGCAGTTTCAAAGAATTAGTTATCCAATTTTTCCATTTCTTTCAAATTCAAAAGAAGTGAAAATTCCCCAGTGCCCCCAGTGTCCCCACATGGCCTCTCTGAACTGATCATTATCCAGAACTGACTGTTTTATTAGCTGCTGAGTTTTCAATTCACAGAATGAGTGCCTCAGAAATCTGCAAATGGTCTTTCTATGTAAGTGTGCATGAAAAGCAGCTGCCAGGTGAACTGAAGAAATAAATATTAAAAGGAATTGATATTTAGAGAAAATTAAGGTATTTAAAATAATACTGATATGTTTTGAAGCATAAAATAAATGGAAAACATTGGTTATACACAAAGTGGAGAAAAGGACTTTTCATTTAGATTAATGCAGAACATCTGCCTATTCAAAAAATACCATAGAGAAAAAAAAAGTGGAAACAAAAAGAAGTCAAAATGAAATAAGACAAGAGATGAATGCAAAGGTGCAAATTTGTGTCAGATAAAGAAAACAAAGCAGATTGAAGTGAAGCTTTTGAATAATAAATGCAATCATGTGCATTCTTATACTGGAGAAGAAAATAAAAAAAAAAAAAAAAAAACCAGCCAATGTTATTGGCTCCTAAGGAGAATCCTGCAAAATTTTGCAATTGGTCCCTTAGGATGGTTCTGCTTTTCAAATAGAACTGCTTTAGCTGTGTGCTGTGGAAAAGATTTGGATGTGGAAGCATTCACTGGACTCCAAATTTTCTATCCTGGTATAGATTAAGAGTGCTACAGAGACAGAACAAGCATGCCAACTAGTACTCTTTTACAGTATGCTTTATCTTTTAAATTAACAAAGACTTGCAAGATTTACCTGTTAAGGCAGGAACAAGCAAAAAAAAATCTCCCTTTGCCATCAGCAGTACGTAGAATAAAAAAAAAAATCCAGAGGTGAAGTACACCATTGCTTTTGTGGATTGGTTTTCTATTATTTTTAAATTTTGAAATATTCACTTTTAGTATGTTAAATATTTTCAAAGGGAGGGGAACAGGAGGAAAATATTACGTTAATTTCAGAACGTATAGTTTTATCTTCTGTTAATAAAATGAAAGTAATACTGCCCCAGAATTTGCCAGCACAGTTTGAAGTGCTCCGTTTACCCACAGAAGCCACACATGGGGGGTTGCTGTGCTGCTCTTGCCATGATGTCCCAGTAGCAACTCTGAGTGTGATGGGCCACGTCCAGGGGCAGCAAGGACCAGCTGCTCTGTGAGGAGAGGTGAGTTGGGAGCAGAGGGCAATGATAAGGCAGAAGGAAGCAATGACTTTCTCAGCTGAAAAGCAGCTCCCAGAGGCCAGGAAGGACAGCCCTGGATTCCTGTTTTCTCCTAACTCTTACCAGTGGAGAAGCTGACCTTGCATTCAGCTAAACCTCTTGACTTGGCCAACTACTCTCCAAGAAGGGGATGCACCCGAGTCCTGAGAGACCGTGCTGACAGTGCAGAGTGTCATGTTTATCTTCAAACAAACTAATGTACTAGTGGTCCAAAATGACTAAAAGTCTCAAATGAGAATGTACTTCATGTGTGTTTTTGGTGTGAGAGGTGGGCTCCTTCTCAAACTTCTTGTCTCTTAGAGTTCAGAGTTTCAGGGTATCTCTTTTAAGGTGTCTCTAAAAGGTAGTCTCACCTTGGAAAGCTCCCAATCAGATAAAAATCATCTTTGTTTCCCCCGAAAAAATTCTGAATTTCTAAAATTCTTCTGTTTCCTACCCCTCTACGCAACTGAGAAAGTAAACCAAGTCTGTTGGCATGGGCACATTCTGTCACACAAGCGCATCAAAGAGGATGCAGAAGTCTACAGAATAGAGCCCAGTTGTTAATACTTCCTGGAGAGAAGATGCTACCTCCTGGACTACAATTATTTAATCTACTACTAAAGAAATTCTTGTCTCTAACACATATAAAAGAAGCCACAGGTTTATAGCATAGTTACCTAAAGATATTTGAGAAGAATCTCACTATAAGTGTCTGCTAGGGAGTCACAGCTACCACACAAGTCAACTAGAAAGTGGGTCATATCATTTTGACTATAACTCATAAATATAGGACAAGTAGATGAAAGACTGCAGGCTTCCTGACATCCTCTCCTGTATTGACATTTCTCTCTGAGTTTCAACATAATTAAGTACTGTAGCTCAAACTTTTTCTAGCAGAGCAAAAATGTATAGGAATTTTCAGTTTAGCAGATCATTGGAAATAGCTATGTCTGGGGAGAAACTTTTATTATTTAAACAAGGCAGGATTTTAATCCCTTATTACTTAGATCTAGCTGCCCAGGTATAGAATGCCATCCTGGATGATGAGTGTGCATGCATACATATTTGTTTATTTATTTACTGGTCTGAGCCAAGTATTGACGTTCTAAGATCTTGGCTGGTCAGATAAAAATCTCCTTTGTAAAGACTGGCCATTTCTCAAGCCACAGGAACTTTAAACAGTTTCCTGGCAGACACTGAACAAGCAGGTTGAAGTAGGCAATGTGATGAAAGGGGAGACCAATGAAAGGGCAGACCATCCTTTTAATCCTACAGGTTGCTGAAATCTACAGTAAGTTTTTGTTTTCCTCATTACTTGTTTGTTTATTTTATTTTGTTTTTTCAATCTGGTCAAAATGCATCACAGAATCTGCAAAGAAAATGTCTCAAAAGCACGACGCACTTTTTTTTTCTTTTTTTTAGGGAAAGCATGGCATATCCTCATTGGTGGTGGATACAATGATTGCATTCACACCTGCTCCATGGTTCATGGTTACATTGGCCTCCAAGTTGAATCTGATTCAGCCAGTGGCCTCTAACTGGACTTCTGTGGAGATCTTTCTGCATAATGCAATATTTGCATGATTTGTCGCTGATCAGACCTGGAAAATCCTGGGATTATATGAGACTAGCTCAAAAGAGACTTGGATTGTGAGGAAGGAAAACAGAAAGGCTTCCTTGCATATCCATGATGCGAGGGCTCCTTGGTGTCTACGCCAGCAATAGCAGAAGATGCTCAGGAAGAACATGCTGAGGAGAAGAAACTGTGCTGCCAGAGAAGGCATCCTTTCAAAGCAAAGCACAGTGCCCTGGCCAGACTTTTTGGTGCTGGATCTGCCTGCCTTTTCACATTATATACTAAAAGCACCCTCATTAAGCCAACATTAGCAGAGAGGCATTACCTCCAAGAACCTGATGTGAGGCAGTACCTCTGAAAGGTGGCTGCAACTTCTCAGTTGCACCCAGGGCAGCAATATGATTTGTATTTTGAAGGTATTTATTTCTTTCTTTATTTATTGCTATTTTGTTGAAGAACACTGTGATGTGTTCATTTTTTCACACCTAGAGGTCAGTCCTTCGCAGAGCTGGGAGATGGAGGTACAACAGCCCTGTGCAGCAAGGCCCTGGGATGGAGGCAACCAAGCCAGAGTTGCAGGAAAGGTGTGTCTGAAGCAGATCTGAGCAAATCTGATCCCAGATGAGATCTCAAAGTGTGCAGGGCCATGTAGATGTGCCCAGAACAGATCAGAGCTCTGCAGAGCTTCAGTAAAGGAGGCAGCATCTAGACTAATCAATCCTGCTTTGCAACATTTCCACTGGTCAGAATGAAACCTTGGAACAAATTCTGCTGAAAGTAACTCATTTCTGCCTCATTAACTTCCACTTAGACATAGACTTTTATAAAACAGCTTTCCTATTAGTCTCACCTGGCAAAGCTTAGGACTCAGAAAGCATTGAAGAATCGAGGTAAGAAGGGAAATTTGTACTTAATCAGAATTAATGACATGTTTTTCCCTCTTTTTATCCACAGTATTATTTCACTCACTTTTTATTTGGCTTTCTTTTCCTTTAGAAACTTCCTTTTCTCTGTGTCACCAAGGAGTACAGTAGCAAAGTCACATCTTCTATGCACAGACCCCAAAAACCCCTGCTGCAAAATTTGTAGCTATCAAAAGCACTATCCTAGGGACAAAATGCCCCTGCCACTTGTCTCTTTTGGAATCAGATCTGTTCATACTCTTCAGGGGAGACCTATGCTTCAAGATATACTGCTATAAGTAAAGAAATGACAGGAAAAAGTGGGAAGTGTAAGAAAAAGAAGGGCTTTGGCAGTCACAAATTCAGTACAAAGCAAGACTTCCATGAACTAGACATCAGATTTATGTTGTGCTGTCTTCTGTAAAGCGTGTGGAGAAGAGAAAAACTCCCAAGTTATTTTTAGGCAACAAGGTCTTTGGATCTTACTCTTCCCGGGGAAATGCTTGGCTGGGTCCCTGATGAAGTAGCTAATCCTGCAGTCCACTTGCCTCATAGCCAGAAAAAGAGAGTGTAGCATGGGGATTGTACCTGCGCTGCTTGTGAACAGCATGGTATTGGAGCGCTATCCTTATCATACGTAATGCTTATCTCCCACTAATAGCATAGACTATTATAGACTATAGCATAGTGTTTTCATTAACTGACAATAAAGACACAGTCAAGCTCAGGGTTTTGATAGCAGATACTTGCTAGAAAAAAAAAAAAGACACCTATTTCACCAAAAGTGAACATAAATCCATGCTCCTGACTCACTGAAATGGTTGAGAAAGCTTCTGCCTTTAGTGAGCTGCCTTGCCTGAGCTGGGCAATAGCTGGAGAGATCTGCCAGCATCCGACAAATTTCTTCCCAAGCAACTGGAGCAATACAGGACAGCAGGAAATCAGTGCATATCCTGACAGAGGAACAGCCCACAGTGCTTACCTGATGCCTCTCCCAGCAGCAAGGGATCAGGAAATCTCCTAAGTGGATCAAGAGTCCAAAGGAAACTTTTCACTGCATTTCTGAGTTGAAAAAATAAACGGAATAATTCCAAGGACTCTTTTCTCTTACTACAGCAATATATTCTTACAGAGATATATAGCTGACTACATTTTCCAAGTAAAAATTCCATCTCCTATTCACTTCCCTGGCTCAGATATATAGCAGGTTTTACTTATAAAAAGAAGCTACATGGAATTATGCTCTTTGCATACATTTGAAATATTTGGCCTCATGATGTTAAACAGTTTGCTTTTGTCAGGTACAAGATTTCAAATAAGATGTGCAATAGTATTCAATATACTTAAGAAAAGATAAAAGAAAATACGACAAATATAAAGATTTCATAGTTTTTGGAAGGTATAATACTAAAAATGTCTCATCTTAATTACAATTAGTCAAAGAAATTAATAGTGTTCAGCCCTCCTGAGACTTTACCCAACATTAACAGCTTCTGTAACAGTCTTAAGATCAGTATGTTAATGGAATGATGGATGAGTTATAGTAGTATATAGCATACTCATACACAGATAAAGGTTTTCTACCCATATGTATCTATAGTATTTCTATTAATATCTCAATATCTGTAAGTAATACATTAGAGCCTTTTGATCTTGTGTAAATGTAACTGTGATGCTGCTTGAGAGAAAATACATTTCAGTATTCTGACACTTTCTCCTTTCTAAGAGTAGAATATTCAGTTTTTCATATTGCAAGATTTTTGTGTGCTGTTTAGTCTTAAGATAAACTTAAGCTTTCTTTCTGTTGTTCTTATTAAGAAAACAAAA